>JASANE010007713.1:0-33319 GCA_030248225.1 Trileptium ribeirensis
CTTGTGCGAAAATTTATATCATTTTGATTTCCATTCCATCTTCATAGAAACTTCTGTGGAAATTTTTATTTCCATTCCATTCCTGTATGTAAACCATCACGAAATTATATAAGCGTGTGCAATTGATCTTATCTCCTCACGTATATCGTGTTAATTTCTATGACCTGTTGCATTTTTTGTTCTTTGTACAAGTAGCACTATCGTGAGAGTTATTTATGTGTTGCCGGCATCAGCAAACTTTAATGGTTTGTGCGATCTGCGCATTCGAAAAACGATTTTATGATACCGATTTTACATGATTTCGATAAATAAATCTAGAGGATAAAATGTTTAGTGCGCTCGGGTACGCAGTAGTAATACCATGGGCACAATAGTTGGACGACATATATAAATAATTTTGTTGTTCAGACATTATATAGAAACAACATTTCGCTAGTCGATTAAGTTCCAGATAACACGTCTCGATAACCTTTTTCCGATGCATAATTATATAAAATACCACATAATGTGCTTGTGTCATAGTCACAACTTCAGATTTTGTACATATTTATTTGCTCGTAGATGTGTATGTATAACGTAATTATTGTCTTACGTTGATATATATATATATACTTCTATATTAGGCATAACGATTTTAATGTTTACATAACTGTCTGAGGTTAAGTCTATTTTTGATTAGTGTTTCAGGTCACTACGAAGCAGTTCCAACCCAGCCACCGATTGCTCCGCCAGTATATGCCGCAGCTGGCACAGGCCCTCCGATGTATGGTGCAATACAACACCCCCCGCCAGCTGGCGGCATTATATTGCCGCAACCGAACGGACATGCGCCACATCCTCCTCAGAGGCAAGGACAAGGAGGTGTTAATGGCCCATTATCCTGGTACGACACTGATTTATGAAAACAGATTTGTTGATCAAAATTGTATGGTAGTACGCATTACATTATTTTATGTAGTCGTTGTATATCTGTATTCGATTGATAAACAATCCTATGATAATATATATCCGTATCATTGTTATTCAAACGCTATGAAGAGGACAAGATTGTGGCACACATACCGTGTTGAACCGTGTATTATCAGCTAACATCACGAGAAGTCAGTGGCCATAAATGTAACTTCATATAAGAGTCGTCGCGATATTGTGGCACTGAGGGACCATGCTATCTAATTCTTGTCGGTGCCGTAAGTTATAGCTAAAAATTGTTCAACTTGCAATCGTCACGGCGTTCTATTCAGGCTGCAACCGCTATGCATGGTGTCTTCCTAGGTAAACATTTTTATGACGGTCTTACTCTGTTTATGAAAAGATGTAGTGCGACATTGAATATTCTCTAAAGCAAATACATTTTTAGAAGAAGCTTCATATTCCTATTTCGTGATTTAGGAGGCCAAGCATTCAGTTGTTTTCGAACTAGCATATTACTTTATAGATAGATAAAGTTTAGAATATGAAATAACTACGATGTGATATTGAAATACGAACCATTACAATAAAAACGGTGGCTTCGAGGAAAATTAGTCATAATTTCAAAATCCTTCTTGACAAAATTATCGCCCAAAAGCACTATATCGCTGATAATTTCATACTAACATGTCCTCGGTGTGACTTAGACTACAAAATTGCTGAATCTGTAAGTTATTTAACATACTTCGAAACAGATGTAAGCCACACATGCGGAAAAAGTGGTTCAGACTCCTCAGGACACTCCCCCTCCCCGTGGAGGACCTCCCGTCGAGGGTATCTACCTCTCCCCCGAGATCTCGAAGCATCAATAAGTATGCACTCAAAATGTTAATGTTAAATATCTGACATTATAATGCTAATTATTAACATAACTAGGCAAATTATTCTTGCAGTGCTTAAGACATGTTACATATTAAATAGGGTAATAATGCACTTAATAAACACTATAAATCAACTTATTTAGTATAATATTGCTTAAAGTGGTAAATTTAGCAAGGCAATTTAACCATAAATAATGCTTAAAATTCAGCACTTTTTAAGTAAAAACTATGCTATTTTTTGTTAATCATTTGTTGTGCTGAATCTACATATATTGTTACAATGAATTATATATAATTATAGACATCATAAATACATATATATAATAAATTATATGAATATAAATAAATATATAATAAAATATATTGTATATTCGTGTGACAATAAATTTATATGTTGCTAGTTTTTGTACCTGGCATAGGCAATGCTTTTAGGAACGAAAATGCTTTGGCATTGCCACTTTTCAAATTTAAGCATAACGTCGGTAAATACAGAGTAGCTTTACTTTTGCTACAATGACCAAATATAGCATTGTTATGCTTAAATGTTTGTTAGTATAATGATGATAAAAGCTTGCATTAAGCCTATTTATTCTACAAATTAAGCATAACTACGCTAGACTTTTTACTAAGCAGAAGCCAATGCTAAACATATTAAGCACAATTTTTTGTGTGATTTAAACTGTTAAAACGTTTGGATATCTGTGATATATGTTCATCTTCATGTTTTGACGGTTATGTATTTCCAGCACGCCGAAAACTTTATTTTTAACGTTTCAACAAAATGTGAAATTGTTAACGATAAAGCTCCCATTAAAATTTTCTGAAATAATATGTTTGAAAAAAATATTGTGCTGAAATAATGCCTCATTTACCTGAATGCACCTCGAATTCTGTCACAGAGCCAATTTCGGACTGGGACAAAAACGTGCACCCAAATTTGACACTTCATACATAAAATAAATGGCTAAGCTATACTAATACGACTGTACTAGCCGTGCGCGGCTATGTATCAGTGTTTGATAGCCGCGACGGACTAGTGAAAAAATATTTATTACGTCCAGCTCAGTAGATTGTGTTACAGAGTAAAGAAATAGCTGTACACCCAAAAAAGCAAGTTTATACATAAAAGAACCCACATAAATACATGTAAAATCAATAGGTAAATATCACTATTTTCAAAACGTTGCTTAGGCACCTTATAAAAGCCAACCTAGTAGCTATGTAAAACAAGCCTTTTTTATATGAAAATATATTACTGTAGTTGGAGCAATGTTTTACGACTATACCCACATGTATCGCTAAATTTCCATAATCGTCATAGATTTCTGGTTGTGAAAGCCGATTCTGGCCCTTCTGACAGTTTTTCAACAGTACAATTCTATTAGCTAAATATACTTGTAGGGCCTGGCTCGGCCCAAAAAACGTCACAATGGCGAGTCACGGCGAGACAAGCGTAGCTTTAAATCCGCGGCGGACTGAGACAAAATCCGACCCTACCGCACACATCCTAAAGTAAATGATGCATTACATAAATTTTTAGTAAAACGATCTAAAACTTTATTTTAGCTAATTATTATTTAAAATTTCTACATTTTTCCCAAAATTCGTTTATGTATATATTTACATTAAATCATGTGCGTCGTCAGTGTTCACAGTGCTGATTTGCAATAGGCGAGATGTGTAATCATTGGTGCATTCAACGCTTTCCCTTGGCTTAACAATACCTACACGGTGATCGTAATGATTAAATTAAATGTGATTCAACTATAAAATATTTATTTACAAAAGTTGGGTGCTGAGTTTTTCTTATAATTAAAGCACTATATTTCTTTGTTTTCTGCCGCGATTTTGCAAAATGATTCTTAATCTCTACGGGTGGAGTTTAGCTGCCATATTTAAGCAGCTTCAGCGGCATATTGTTGATAGGGCATAGTACAGACCGCAATTGAATCGAGTCATTTTCGGGACGAGTTGGATTAAAATTTGTCGGTTTTGGGTCGGGTCGTTCTCGTTTTTAATTAAAAGCATAGGCAACCGCATTGAATAACGAACTATGCAAACTACGTTAAATGACTAGAAACAGCACCTGTAAACGATATTGTTGCGATACGAGTCACGCCCTCGTCGTGCAGCCGGGGCAGAGTTCGATAAAAAACTAGCTGAAAACCCACATACAGTGTAGTTACGAGTACTAATTTCAAATTGAGTAGCCCGTTGAACGGTTATTATACTGTGTATATAGGTGCGGCAGGTCGGGATAATTCAAATGACATTACCGCACACGCGTCGGTTGCTTTGCTATTTTCGAATCCTATGCGTTCTCTAGTGCCTAGGTTATCTATCAACCGTGTTCCAAGACTAACAGATTAACCAATCATAATCCGAAAATTTCCCTGCATAAAATTTCGTGAAACATGAGTCGGATATGGTGTGCTGTGCTCGCTAACGACCCAAGATAAAAGTGTCAATCTGTACTTCAAGTTTTGTGAAAAGTTTGTCATTACCTTAACGTATTCATGCCATGGTAACATGTTGGCCATATTTGTGACAAAAAAATTTTCAATTTTTTCGAGTTCCCAATGGTCTTTGAGTCCCCAAAAATCTTTTGAATCCCCTTTGATACCCAAAATTTTTGAAAAACTTTTTCTCTATAAAAGTGTAATTATATATATTGTTCGAGCGGCATTGACAAAACAAGTCGAACGATGATAAAATCTGCTAAATCGGATACAGGCTAGGAGCCAGTACTATTTATGTGGAATCCTAACTAAGCCTATTGAGGCTAAGCCTAAACCTTAGTCTAACAGCAAGTCATTAATCCATGAACCGATTGCATTGATTTTACCATCACGGAACTCAACTTTTTGTGAGAAAAAGTTTTTCAAATATTTTGGGTACCAAGGAAACTAAAAAACCAAGGGAACCAAGGGATCATTGCGAACGGAAAAAACAAAAATATTTTGCCATAAATAGAGACAAAGTGCACATATTCTGACTCGCTTCGTCGAGTTGAGTCGAAAAGTATCTAAATCTCCGCTGTATCTTGAAAATTTACCAGTTTCACAATGGGGTATTCTAGGGAAGACCCACTTGTTTTGCTACTACAACGGCAATTACGACATTCTCGGACGTTTGTTTAAATCAATTTAATTCAATAAATTCTTAAAACCTATTATGTTTAGACTTTGTGCATCAAGAATAGTTTTGATTAGCCAGGTTACGAGAAATAAACGCATGCATTGAACTACCACAACTCAACAACCACTTGAGACAATTTTAAAATTCTTTATTTGTTATAGACAAGCATTATACTTAGATATTATTAACTATATAGCTAATTCGCGCTTTCTCTTAGCGACAAAGTTACAGCAGTAAGACTTTACTCAAATCCAACAATTGCATTCGCTCATGGTTATTCGACTTTGCCAGCTTCGAACCACAAATGTATATTTTTGCTCTTTAATTGAAAATTCGATGCCACCGGAGCAGTATTGGACGTGACTAAACCTGGATGCCAACGCACAGCCATTGTGGATCACAATATTGCTGTTGTCTTGGGCAAACTTGTCAAATCGCCGAGCAAGTTAATTCGTCGGCAGTCGATAGAATTTGGGCGGTCGAGGATGACTGCTCATCGAATCGTCAAGTATGAAAGTCCTTCCGTCCGCAATTAATACATCAACCAAATAAGATGATTTTGAAAGCCGGTTGGAGTTTGCTGAAGAATGGTTGGCGAAACTTGTCGATAATCCAGAATCGGCTGATCGGGTTATTTGGTCCCATGAAAGCTCATTCAGGCTCAATTTTCATACAAATCGACACAGTTGCGTTTGCTGGGACTAGGAGAATCCTCATGAAACAATTAACACCAGCCCCCACGCTCCAGGACTGTTTGGGATCGCATGCACTCTGGGAGTTTCGTTTCATTGGACCTTTGTTTTTCGACACAAGCGCTCCTTGTGACCGGTATTTGCGAATCATGAAGGATAATTTTTGCCTCAATTTGAACACCTGGAACAGTGTGGCAAATTTTTGTTTTAACAGGACAACGCGCCAACTTATTATGCGAAATCAGCGCGAGAGTGATTGGATGTCAATTCTCATGATCGCTGGATCGATCGACGCGACCAGTTGAGTGACCTGCCCGTTCCCCGCATTTGATTTCTCGGGTCTTTTTCTAAGGTTTCATGAAAAAATTTATGAAAAGCAGCCTAGCACTGTGGAACAACTGAAGAACTTCTTGCAGGAGAACTTGGTCTGATTGACACCGAAAAGTTTGTCCATCTGTGCAATTTCTTCTCCAAGAAATAGTCGAGAGTGAAGGAGCCTAACTAATGCTGTATGCCAAGGTATTTTGTTAATTTTCTAAGTTTATGTTGGTATTGTTTGCAAAACAATTTTTGTGCCTGTATAAGTTGCGGTTCAGATGCTATAAAGCGCCAAAGTGTTTCTTTACTTATGGGACAAGCTCTAGTTTATGCAGCATTTGGATTCACGTAACTCTAATAAACTACCACATGTAAAGTTAAATTTTTGGTATATACTTGACCATTTGTTGGGCATAGTTGTCGTAATTTACTTAAGCCTTGGTAATTAGTCAAATTTAAGTCATTTTAACTGAAATGTTTTAGATTCTGCTGTTGCAAACTAATACACAAACAGTTATAGGGTATGTGCAAAGTGACTTAAACGCTGCTGGTATACATCATTACAGCGGTAAACATAGGATGTATTTAACGAAACCCAGAGGTTATTGTCTTACATGAAGCAACGGACTGTTGAATCATAAGTGGCCAGGTACTCGTTTCTTAGGAAGTTAACACAGTTTGATGTTCATAACATCCTTGATATACTTACTTTAAGTTGCTTGCATTCTCAGAGAGGTTATAAGGGCTACCTAGGTAAAGATAAGACGATTTGGGAGAAATTTCATACACTGTGTCAAGGTAGATCGCTGTAATGCAGCATTCACACAGAGATGTGAGCACTAATGCAAATCTTGACCGGTATAGTCTTAACCATTGTTGCACAGTTTGCGGAGTCACTTGCAATGGTCATAAGCAGTAGTAGTTACGAGTTTGTAACAATGGTTACGACTATAGTGATCACCATATGGAGTGTCTCCACACATTTATCTGTGAACTCTGTATATCATACTTGTGTCCATTGTGTTTTTTCTCGTCATATGTATCTGTTTTTAGTGTTTAATCTTTTGGATCTTAGATTACCATGTTAAAAATTAAAGTAAATGACTGCCGTCAGAACAAAACCCGAGCATTATAATTGTGGACAATTTAGCAGCGCAAGAATATTGGACAATTTAGCACGGACCCAGATTTGTAGGGTGCCATATTTTCACCATATCTCTATTGTTCACTCAGGCAAATGATTGTGATTGGCCACAAGTGTCTGCTGCATGTCTATAGAGCGTATGTCTGTTTTTTAAACATTTTGTATAATACTGTCTGTCAACAGTCAAATACCTGGTTCTTATAAATAAGTGATAAGTGTGCCTAGTATTGTCAGTTCGGTGCTATAATTAGCGGTTATTTGAACTCATTGCCCATAATACGCAGAATAATTTATTTCATACATGCTCCGGGTTTGAGGTTTGACAACGCTGCCTAATCCTCGTCGGCAGGAGTTGCGGCGCCTGCGGCGGAACCTTTCTGGAGGGAAGGGTAAAGTGAGATCGGCGCACCTGCCAAGAAGCGGATCGGAACCTCACGCCGAGGAAAAGTCCAACGCTACAGGGGGATAATTCGCCTTTGTGCAAGTATGATTTATGTTTTGGAAGTTATTTTTTTATTAAGAGGATAAACCGAATTATTCCTTTTCAGCTCATCCACAACCACTCTCTTGGTGCCAAGCATTTGGTCCAAGTGCAAAGGCCTTTAGTGTTATTCCAAGTAGAAATAGACCTATATCGCAATCCAAAGACATAAATAGGTGTTGAAAAAATACATATTCAATACTGGCCGTTTTCCTATCAAAAATTTTCAGGTAGATTTATTCATATTTTTTGAGACCCCGAGCCGCTAATCACTGAACCAAGATAGTTGAAGGATACGACATTCTCGATATATATTGTCACCATTGAGAGTGACGTTTAATAGAGCGGAGCAGCAACAGGTCATTATTTTTATCTTTTGTGTGTTGATTTTTAGTCTGACTCTGTTCCTGCGCTCCTCCTAAACAATAATTCCGTGTTGAAGTTCGATTTCTGTGTGCACCAACATTACTACGTCATCAGCGTAATCTAAGTCAACTATTCGAGAGTTATCACTCACAGTTACGCCGTGATGTTTGCGCGATGGTTCGGGGAAGACCCGTCGACCGCAAAGTGAAACATTACATCGGATTGTATCGATCTTCGCCGAACGACCATTTCAATAGCGAATGCTGACGATATTGTCAATTCGGCCCATGTTACCTTTAAAGGCTTCGTATTTTCCCGTCGGAAATTATATACCATTGTTGTGTGTGTTCCATATATTATACACACATTTTGTATATTATATTTTTCCCATTTTCCCGATTTCCCGTTTTCCCAATTTCCCATATTCTCAACCAGTACAATATGAGAAGTCAGGTGAATGCGAAATTGGGAACACGAGAACTTGGGAAAATGGGAAATTGCGAATCGGGAGAAGGGGAATACGAGAAATTGGGAAAGCGGGAAATTAGCAAAACGAAAAATCGCGAAAATGAGAATTTATGAAAACCCAAAAGCTGGGGAAATGGGAATTTCTCTATCGTGACTCTCTTGCTTTCCAAGCTTCACATTTCCAATTTTAAGAACTTTTCTGTTTTTCAACATTTTCTATTTCCCAAGACGATAATATCTCGACAGTTTCGTGTTTCGCATTTCCCCCACATTTCACCATTTTCGTACCTTAGTGTTTCCAAGTATTGTGTCGTTTCGCCACTTTAGCTGTTTTCCAGTACTTTCCGTATTCGGAGATCAGCTGATTCATTTGATTTTACTGGATATCTGAATAGACCGTTCAGTGTCAACTGCTTTCTTTTGTTCAGTAATGACCTCCACTACGCTGTCTCGGATGACCCCGACGTTGTTGCATTGCCTAACCTGGCCGGGAGGTTTTAGCTGAACCAGGCGCTTATTGTTGTCATATAAAAGCTCGACCTCATTATCGTTCAGCTCCTCGATATGTCCGATTGTTTGGCCTACATGTATGGCAACGAGCACATTCCCAAAATTCATTACTGCTACTGGGATCATACGTTGTCCGGTAAGCACAAGGGCGTAAGCCATGGCGATATTCATTATAAGGGGGTCCGGTACAAATAAAGCTTGGCTAGTATGCGGTTGAGCGATCCCGAGAATAGCGTTAATGAGTAGTTCCGTGTTCGGTGGGACCTGAGTATACTTCCTATTTACCACGTTGATGACTAGTGGCCGGAAATCCCCTTAGTCAGCGAAGGGCACTGAGCAGTTTTCGCTTCCGTTGGTCAACTCCAAGCAGCGGTCCTTAAAATTTATGGCTATGTATGATAACAAAGTCATGAAATCAGTGCCCAAAATATAATCGTATGAAGTATCGTATAATCATATGAAGTATCGGCGGTTACTTGAAAATCGCATATGGGTGCTTAGCGATCCTATGGTAATTGGTGCTTTCACTACTCCGCTTATAGCCAATTCTTGTCGGGTAGCGGACACTATTCTGGTGGCATTCGCATCGCGAGGTACCAGTCCTAAGCGTGTGGCTAGAGCCTGAGACATGATTGAAACGTCCCCTTCAGTATCGATAAAAGTCGTAACCGAGGTACCAAATATAGTTGCATTGATAAGTAGCGGAGTGTTCCCCAACGGCCATAGTGTTCAATTGTCTCGTCAGCACATCCTAAAGAGGCCCAGGTCGCATTTCACGAGCAGGAGCGATGAACAGTTCGTCGTCTACAATGAAACCAGATGAAGCGCGGGAGGTCAGTAACCTAGAGGTTCGACGCGGGGCGCGGTTATGCATAAAGGCGTAGGCGTAAGAACTACGTAGCCTGTAAGTCAGTAATCTAAAGGCGTAACAGCCACCTCGGTCGATGGGGTTTTCATTGAGTTAGGGGTTGTGTCCTCTTCAGGTAGAGCACTCGGGAGTGTGTCCTAGCTATGATCCACCGAATTGTTTTCGTGAGCTTGGTATCAGATTTGATTAGTCGCCCACGGCATGGGAACCAGCGGGGAATATAATACCCGTACTTATTTGGAACCTTGCACTTTGTCATGCAGTAGATCAAACTGGCGACACTAACGATAAGTGTGACGATGAAATAAGGCGAGAGTCCAGTATATTCTAGAGCAGGGAAATTAACCAGCCTGCGCACTTGTTCTTTCCCTACCTGAGCTACCTGCAAGTTTATGGCTTTAGCGTTATCAAGCGAGTTCCGGGTTAAAGGTCGTAGTTTGATACCGGGGAGCCGGTCAGTGATGATGTTCGGTCCACACTTAATCGTGATTTTTTCGGGTTTCAACATGCTAACTAGTACTGTCGATCCGATAACGAGCTGGGTGCAGTTTCCGTGTGAGAACCATAAAACTCCGTTAGGTGGTACTCTTATGGTTTACCCAAAGTTACGTGCGCCAGCTGCCTACGGTTAGTCAATATAACCTCACGTTCACTAGTCCTAATTAGGACGCCTTGAATAGTCGCGTGCACAGCTGTGTTGCTAGCAGTGGGCCAATAAGCTACCGGTTGCTACACGTATGCTTGACGGGTTCAGAAGCGTGCTCGCCTGCGATAATCCATTCTAAACAGTTGGTGCTGGGGTCGGTTACCAACGTTTGCGGCTCACAAAAAGCTATTCCGCATCTTTGTTTGCATGCTCCTAGATTCAAAGATTCGAAGCGAATGTGCCCTAGCCGAGCGGCGTACTGCGGCAGCGGTAACTTCAACTGCGTCAGCGTGGCAGGTGCGTTCCAGCCAGTATTATAGACCCGAAAATAAGGTCTGACGTCGTTGCGTTTAGGTAAGGTTAGTTGCAAAATGAACCCAAAACGAAATCCGGTTAGACCCACGCTCACTAGCATGACGCGTCCGGATTGGTAGGCCAGACTGCGCTCGCGCATCAGAATAGTTTTAGAAATGCGCGGATGCAAAGCGAATAACTGGCGTAACATATCACCATCGATCACAGCAGGGGAAAGTTTCCCATTGAGAATGAACTCCATTATGGCGTGTACCGACAAGCGCATATTCGCTCGAACACTGTGATCGATCAGTTGACGGTGCACAAGCGCTATCCTTTGTTGATCAACATAGGAATCTGTTCTATCATAGCAACTACCTCCTGCATATTATGACGTAAAATGCATAAATATCCTCGTTAGCTCTAGTCGGTTGTCTTATAGGCTTAGTATTCTGGAAAGAGACATCGTTTGTCTCGCGCATGAATTTCTCCAGGACAGTTACCTGTTGTCGAACTTTATTAATGTGTACTCCGTTTGCGAAAGCCATTCCCATGCCAATAAATCCGGAAACAGCGCCAGATGCGGCGGCAATTAAGTTCGCGAAGCGTTTATCCCTCCGGTGAGTAAGATCACATAACTGCTCATTGGCTAAGCAGAAAGAGCGTACCAGTAGCGAGTAATAATTAGTATCTAGCACACCATGGTACGCTTCGTCAAGCTCGCGTTCCAAATCGTGCGGGATCGCATGCAACTGCGGGTATTCCGTACAATTAGCTTTCCTACAGCAGTCGGCCCTACAAGACCTGTTTTCTTCGTAGGCATGACAAAAATCGCTCACAAAAAGGTTCGACTTGCGTTTCCAATCCCGCAGTGATAGCTGCAGTACCACCGGTAAGTGCGTAGTTTGGTCTCAGGTGACCACCAAACCTTGTGGTTCAATGATAACTCCTACTTGCCGATTTACAAATCACCTAGTCGCGAGATAGTGTCGCTGATTGGCGAAAGCGTGGCATGCGTGGAACTTAGTGCCGATAGCCAAAGAAGCACTAGAATCGTACATAAGTTACCCATGGTTGAAAGGTTCCGCAGGCCGTTATTAAGGTCCCGTAAAGAGCGCCGGATTGCGATCCTAGGAGGTTCTGCAGCACTCTCATTAACTACAACTTCTTTAACTATTTCGTCGTCCACGGCTCCCTCGCCTATTTCCTCGATACTCTCCTCAACTAATTCTTCCCGTTTAACGGTATCTACGTCGGAGCCAGCTTCTGGCGCCTCTTCGGGCAAGTACAAATATTCAGGCATCGCTAAAGCTAATTGCTCATCCAAGGTCCGGGCGGAATTACTGATGGTGTCGCGTTGGAGCGTGCACGGTTTCAAAATTAAATAGCCCACTTCCACATGCTCACCGATTGTCATGCCGCACTCGATCTCAAGCAAATTGACGCTAGCAGGACGCCGCAGAAGTCTGAGTCGTGCGCATAGCAACAATATTCGGTCGCGTCTATGAGACTCATTGACAAACCTTACACTACACATTGCCTGTCGAACGAAAGCAGTGATCGGAACTCCATTGGTGCCTTGGTTTCTATACACAAATTCAATTAAATGGGGCGCTTCGTACATTACTTCTTGAAAACCAATATTTTCCGCACAGGCGAGACGTTGTATCCGAGCCGTCTGGATTCTCACATCATGTTGCCAACTAGATATTATATACCCTTCTAGACAGATAGACGCACAGGCGGTGCTCAGAGTACCTTTGTAATTTCATTTTCCTCTACGAGCAATGAAGTAATAGTATAAGCGTATGTTCTGTGATCGCGTGACTTTTTTGAATTCGCAGTAGATTAGGTCCCGACTTAACTCTGTCTCAAATTCCCTTTGCATGACCTGCCGAAGCGTGTGGCCATTCACGCATTGCCCACCGGTTGCATAAAAAGTTCTAACGAGGGGAGAGCTATTGGACTAAGGTACAATCCAGTCACGCGATGCTCGATTGGGGAAGCCATCCCTAGGGTACTACTTAGCATAGCGAAGTCTCGTTGGAGGTCGCGTCTTCACTAGCGTCAAAACAGATATCAAAAAGTCAGCTCAGATTGTTCAATTGCTCCATGGCGAGAGCAGTCTTCCGGTAGAAAAGAGCTTGCGGCTGCAACACTGCAGACTGTCCGAATTCTACATTAATCTCGCCGGGTCTAAAATTGATAGGTATAAGCCATTCTGCAAAATGGTGGGTCAGATTTTCCACCAATTCAATGCGTGGGTACTGGGAAATTGAGGTCTAAGCATGATTCGTGAGAACAGTGAACATCGTGTCCGTTTCGAGAGTTCGATTTCGTTCATTGTCCGTGATTGACCGAACATGTCCAGGTTCGATTGTAGTATTATTATTTAAGTAGACGCTGTACATTTTCAACAGTTGTTCGCCAAGTCCGTGTATCCGTTCATTATTAAACTTGCTCACGAAGCCGAGTAAGTTTTCTTGTCCCATGAACGCATCTACGTCCTCACTAATTTCGCGAACAGATTCCTCCGAATTACTCGGGAACATACAAGGTCTCCTTCGATGGATTCCTCCTCAGATATCACGGATTTTTCAGGTAGGGTACCCGAATTACCTGAGGGCATACTTCGCACCTCTTCGACGAATCCCAGAATATTGCTTGAAATACTAAACACTGTGTCAGTGGAATCATCCAAATCACCCAGGCGCATACCAGGCAACCTTTCGATGGGGTCATCCCCTGCACTGTCCTCACAAAAAAGGGAGCCATTTTCAACTCGCCTATTTGTTCCCATTCGCTATCACCACTGTTATCCTCGCTAGCCTCGTTGTGATTATCTTGGCCTACAGCGCCATCGCCGTCCTCAGAGCGGAAAGACAGTTGACTAACTCGCAAGCTTAAATCAATGCCTTCGTCCGATGGTACTCGCGGTAAGTCATGGTTATTACGACGTACTTCCCACACTCCTTCACAGTGCCATTCTCGTTCATCGGGGCTGGGCCCGCGTCTATACCAATCAGCGTTGGGATACTCCCAGTTAGCCCGAAATTCTTCATCGCTCAACATTCGCGCTTCATCAATCTCGCTATCATCATACTCATCATAGCTATTGTCGAGCTGTGCGACCGTTACTTCATACTCTAGCTTGTTTTCTACATCTTCCTCATCTTTATCGCATGCTGATCGGACGTCATGACTTCGATTAGATACGTTTAAATAGTTCGTCTCGCTCGCTACGAATCAGTTCTGCTCGCATAGGAGCTCAACCGACTCCTCAGATTCGCAAGATTCACTCCATTCAACATATTCAGCGTTATCCTTCGCGCGGACTTCATCACACAATTCTTTAAGACAACTTAGCTCAACACAAGATACGTCGCCGGGCGCTTCCAGGGCCGCAACGGGACTCTCACAATGCGATTAACTGTCTTTATTTGCCACCCCGCCATCAACATCCCCGTACCCGGGCGGACCCCGGGCAGTACTTTCAGTCCAACGATCATACCCGCTTCTTTGGCGCAAACGGTCGCGAATCGCTCGCTACCTCCACTTGGGTACGGGCGACAAGGGCAGCACCGGTGAACTTCAAGGAAGGACCCAATGACCGTGCAGTCGTTTGCCGATGAAGTCGGGAAGGTCACCTCAAGTCCATTAAAATTATACTTCGCCGGCTCGAAATGACACTCAATTACGTCAATTTCATTATCATCCTCCGCCATAAAATCACTAAAGCTGCACGCGCGACCTAACTTAGGCAGTTCATCAGACTCATACGACACACAATTCCCATACGCACACAAGGGACGGCTAGCGCGGCAATGCGACCCACATATGACATCATTCGACCTATAATTTAGAACGGAACTAGGGCTAGGCGACTCCGAGAAGGCGCTAATATCGTTCAACCCAGCGTCAATCGTCCCTGATGGTTCGCCTATCTCTAAAAACTCCGTGGGTGCCTCACACGGCGACACTAATAAATCCCCCTTTTCCCGAGCCATATCTGCGTCATCGGCTTGCGATAATAATCAATAATCAATATCAGCATTAACACTCTCCGCACACACACTCGAATGGCCAGCTTCAGAGAAGGAAAATAGCAATGACTCGTCAGCAACAATATCATCCTCACTCGACTTCTCTTCGGTCATCTGCAAAGACCTGGGGTTTCCGGAACTCCATCTTGAGGTAACTCCTGGGGTCTACCGGCATTATATTCAACAACATCCTTGTTCTCACTCACAAAAATAATTTTCAATGTTACCATCTTCCATCACTTCACGAATCTGAACATTTCCATTATCATCCGTTACTACAGTTATAGTTCTTATGTTCGCTCCTGGCCTGCGCATGGCCGGTTTGTTCGATTGATCGATCGGTCGCTCGCCCTACTGTTCGCGGTTTTGGTTTTGTTCGCTCGCCGAAATATATACAGGTGGACCGACACCTGCGTTAGGTGCGTCCGCACGTGACGTATACAATCCCTCTCCCACGTAACCATCTTGTTGGTATTTTGTAACGTTATTACCATATACTGCATTAATAAGTTTGTCTCCGCACTTTTCATCGTCCACGATCATCGGACCCAACTTCATTACTTCAGGACAGTCGATTGGCTGAACTGAACCATAGCTGAGGGTATGAAACGCGGTATCAACACACGGAGAGGTTATGATCACGTTCAAGTGCCGCTCAACGAGCCCCTCTATCATCTCATAAGTGTCCATGTCATTGTCTCGGTTTATCAAGTATCTATCGTCATCGTATTGTAGTTCGTTCTTAGTTGCAAGAGCGTTAACGCGTCCGGTCGATCCACCATACCCTAGTTTGCCTTGGAGCATGCCGAGTTGGCGACTTAGTACTTCTAGCCGATGCGTAGTAGCTGTGCTCGGTTTTTGATTCGCATTGTTTTGCGATGCATTACAATTTCACTGCTAACGTGTGCGCCGTTTTCCTACATCTCCCATCTCCCATGTAAAAACGGCCAGTCTCCTTCTGGGGTTCCATATTTCGATCAGGCTGGTTGCGCTCACTTTGGGCCCGCTGGTACCCATAGGCATGTGCCGGCCGGTTATTATAGTTAGCAGCTGGTTTCCCCCGATTATTATTGGCAAATCCGGGTGGCGAGCGGCCATATTACCATCCGACGTGGTTCAGGCCGCTTTGACGCATTCCGCCATTGGGTAGGTTGTTCCAACCCGCAGTATTCCGGTACGCGTTTCCGTTCTCAGGTCGCGGGAGTTGCGGCGGTGGGCCTTCTCGGCCAGCAGCATAATTATCATTTCGTGGATAGGCTTCCATGTGGTTCCTCGCCTGGTAATCTCCTGGCCCTCGGCGCAGCGCACTAGATACGTAAACTGATACCGGCTTAGCGTTGCGCAGCGCGTCATTGGCAACAGATTGGTAGCGCACAGGGTGTGGGCAGTCGTGCATAAGATGCCCCGGCTCTCCACAGCTATAGAAAGTGATAGACGGCGGCAGCAAACGCGACCGCGGCGCGGTCGGCGCAGTTGGTACAGAAGACTGCACGAGAGCGTTAAGATGACGCGTGGTATCAACTCGTTTGTCAATCACATCTAGTAATCGATTGATCGTGTCACTGTCACGAGCAAAAACACAAAATAAGCCAGCCAAAAACACACACTTATTATCAATGAAACGCAACGATCCCGGTCAGAAAGTGAAAGTTATTGATACAATAGCATTAAACAAAAGCAACAAAATACAGTATCTTCAGGCAGAAAGCAATTATATAATAAAATTAAAAGAAGAAATAAAGTTAAGTTTACAAAGTCCAAATGGCAATGTTCAAGTGTCCTCTAGGAGAGCGTTCAGTGTATGGCGGTCGTTCGGAAACCACGGTAGTCAATTGTTCGGTTACTGCTTTGATAGAGCGACGCGTAAATACCCACTGAGTGACTGAGGCGGATAACAGATGATACCGACGGTCTAATGTTGCAACCGAGCAGCAGTTGTCGAAATACGTCGACGTCCCGAACAGGCGAATGCTGCAGTTTACAGTATTGTTCAACAACCTAGCTTACCCAGCAGTGAGTGTTGCGAATAACTAGCGAGCACGGTTAGTCGAGTTACTAGTCTCTGCAAACGATTATCCGAGAGTTTTTGCGATACTAACGTCCAAAATTCCCGTTGATTTGGGCACAATGTTAGTGTTCCAATTATCGAGTGGATAGACGGCGCGACGGATATAGTCCGTGAGGATAAGTCGAATGTGGTAAAATCAGTACTAAGCAGACAAATTCCGGTAACAAATACCACCGGCAAATAGATATACGATGATATTAGTTAACAAATGAGTTTGTTAGTTAAGCAGGTTAAATGCTCCGCAAGCAATTGATTCCCGAAATAGTGCCCGCCAATCCGAGTGTAGACAGATGACAGCAGGCACAGTTAGGTTATGGGTCACAATACCAATCGGAAAACGTAGAAGTCCATAGAACACGCCGAATTTAGCGAGGCACAAGTCAATAACCACGTATAAGGGCACAAAATATAACGCGATGCAATAAACATTAAAAGGACCTGCACATGAGCACAAACCAAGATTAAAAGAGATTACGTCGCGACGCGTCATAACTGCGAGAGGTCCGCAAAATATAAAAATTGAGCCTACAGGAAAGTTGTATGTAGTATGTAAAAATTCCAAGATTCTTACAAGCGGTTACAATCGTTGCGATCACCAAAAAACGAAAGTCTCACGGCGTGGCCCCCCCCAATGTAATAACGGTACGCAGCTGCATGGCAACTTCCTAATACCATGTCCTTACGACCCCGGCTATCATAACTTCGAGGGTCGACCATAATTTTTTGCAATTTTGACACTTTCCTTCGTCAGACCCAAGAAGCTATGGAGCTTAGCAATTCGCAGGCGCGCTTCACAAGGTGTGTTCGTACCCCGCCCGATTGGTTGCGCACGTGTCCATTAAATAGTATGATTTCTGAGGTCCCCAGTGAGGTTGGCACCGACACCTGCTAACAGGTCATAATGCCTAACCGATATTCCATATCCTAATTTCATACGAAAGTTGTTTTATCCGATATTATCAAAAATAGATTTGTTTGTGTGCTTGATTTGAGTATGAATTTCGGCTCATCTTCAATCAACTGTGATCCTAATCTTACCAATTAATTTTAGCCAGACTGTCCCCACAGGGTTCCAACAGTCCCTGGAAGTTTAACGTCGGACGCTTTGATCAATGCCTTATTAGCGGTGGTTACGCATTGTGAATAACGTAGATTGCCTTGTGGATATTACCGTGATTTACCTATATTATTTCCGCATGTGACCTGTTTTATCGATCCCGTACATTCCTCTCGCATGAATTCCGCACTCCGTAATAATAACATTAGTAGCCAACCCTACGCGTCAAGCCTTGAGATATTCTCAGCTGCAAGCCATGGTGCGCAGTTTTAAACTGTCTAGGCGGACGAACGTATCGCGCTTTCTAATCGAATAACACGAGGGACGGTTGATAGTTTTCAAGCTTTTATTTCAACGTTATATACAATATAGAGAGTAAGGGGCAAGGCAATTAATCGAAGCATCAGTAGTAATATAGTGGAGCAGCTGGATCAACGGTTGGGTTAAATGTGGCTCGACATGATTCCGGGTCTACTCCCATCGAGGAGTTCAGAGAGAGTGAGAGCCCGGCTAGAAGGGGCATCAGAAATCACTTCCTCTGCAATCCCACAATTTCGGCGATGTGTGTTCAGCTATTGGTTCAGAAACAGTAACTGATGCGCTTCGAAATTCGATCCGGGTAGCGAACGGCGCTATCGTTATTCAGCTGAACTATAGGGGAAAATCCTTCCGTGCTATCGGTTCTGGCACGGGTCAGTCGAGCAAAGGTCAAGGATCGGGAACTAATGACAGGGTTTAAATCATCTCTAGGACATAGGTTTATAGAAGCATAAAACGTTAAAGCGTTATGCATGGATTACATTACTGCGAGTCATATACAAACCAGTGCATGGTTATGTTTCCTCAATCGAATACGGTATGCATCATTGCATAGTTTAGAGCATCGAAACATGGTACAGATCAATCATGTGGTAATCATTCAAGCAGTTATGGTTATACACATCAAAGTGAACATATTATGGGTTATTACACTTTTGTCACTGCCTAGTTATTCAGATGTCTCTTTTGACTTTTACAAACCTCGCATGATCCCCCTAAAGTAACTTTCCGATCGACTCTCGGTTAGAGCGAGTCATATGCTAATCTTTACCCACGGTTATTTGAATGGCTGACCGATCATGTATGAAATATAGCACATATTATGTATTATCGCAAGGTAGCTATGAGATAATACTTGGGTCGGAGTGGGACCCTCCCATATTAACATACTCTCCGCGCAAATATAACCGTTTTATATGTCATGGAGACTAATGGTCTATGAGACACGTATTTATACGATTACCTGAATCGTACAATAACGGGACCAATGCTAGTCCAGAAGCGGGCACTGTAATGCCAAGACCGTGGTTATCTATTTTTCAGGGGAAGGAGCGTCCTTGATTGGCGGCACCATGGGCATCGCATGGACAATACCTCTGCATCCGATATGCTTTTCATTCCATAGATTTTACCGTTATTCACCTCCAACCTAGCTTTGCTTACACGTTACTAATTCTAATATTCCATAGGTCTATGCTGTAAACATCAGTCTTACACTCGCCCTCCCCTATCGCACGGCCGATACCAGCGAAGGCCTAATACCATGGCAAACGAGAACTTACATTCCAGCTCCAGGCCTAGTTCCGAAGCTGACTTTGGCATAGTCTTACGTGTGACTCCATTAAGGTATAAACGTGCAGCTACTATGATATGGTTCTGTTCTGAGTGAAAGTTGCCTGGCTGTCACCTGCAAAAAATCCGCGAATTATTGCCGTACGGCGATGAAATTTATTATGGTGGCTGACTACACCCTGAACTATGTTATAGTCGCCGGGGCGCGATTTCGAACACTTTAGCCACCGCTCAACGTTTTGACGACAAATTTTGGTGGGGCCCAAATTTATGCCATTTTGGCAATCTGCTAGCCAATCAATTTGTCTTCCTAGAAGTTTGTATGAAGGATGGTGAATGTCCTATAGTTGGACTATATCTTACGCTCTGTGGTGCGTTTAGCGTTCTCGTGCAGGGCGTAAGACGTGCCCAAGATCGGGTCGGAATTTTCGCAGATTTCAAATTTTCCTTATAAATCGTGGATAATTTTACGGCTATTGTTTGTTTCCGGGTTTACTCCAAACTTGGGCTTTCATTCACTCGCGTTCGTAGCCCCAACTCCTTCTTCGTCATGTGACCTTAGTCCTAGATCCTAAATTTCTCTGTTTCTCTCCCTCTCTTTTCTTTCTCTTTCTTCTTTGCCCTGGTTTTGTGTTGTTGCATTGCACTGCTGCGCTGCGCAATGCATTTCCACCGCGATGTGCGTTACACCAACGCTTGTAAATTTAAAGTCTCACAAGCGTTGGCCCTACCTAAGCGAGTGCGAGCGAGGCAGTCATCGTGCCAGTGACTAAATATGAACAAGGAGAGAGAAAACTGCGGACAAAATCATGCACCACAATCCAAAAACTCGAATATGAAACTATTAATATCAAGTTAAAGCCTGAAGGGCCGCGCTCGTAAAATAAAAACCCACCAAACTTAGCGATCCAGTCGCTCTGACCGAAAACAGAGGTTTTGCTCCCACTCCATCTGAGGCCAAACTTTTCCCAGGCCGAGATAATTTTAAATCGATGGGGCGCCGGCAAAGCAGAAGATTTTGCTCCTAACTCAACTACCTACCTAAACAGTCTACAATTTTACATGCTCTCGTCCCGCATCCTGACCTTTTGTCTTTGCTTGTGAGAAAAATCACGTCTCAACGCCCAAGCACTTGTTCATGGATTGAAGTTTGCGAGAATCGGCGTAAAGATAATACTGCTGTACCTGAATATATGACGACGAGTGGCGACAGGTAATACTATTGCTGGTCGGCGATGTGGCGAGCACTTGGCTGAATTTTCTGGACGCTAGAGCACGGATCTAGCTTATGCTCATTTACAGGCGAGGTAGTATGCGAAACATCTATGCAAACCATGGCATTGGCTCCGAGTATCCGGTGCATGCTAATTTCGCTCAGCACTGCCCTAGGAGGTCTAACAGTAAAGCCTAGAGTAGTTCAACCACTATTATTATGAAGCTTGAGCAGGTAATACAATATAGTTTCGTCCGGAATGTCCTATAAAAATCGGATGCACAGTTGACGAAAGTCGTAACAAACGCAGGCCTTTCCTATTACGTCGTTCCACTCTCGTGCATTGCCAATCTCATAAGAAACACAGGGTTACCTAGCCGGTGTTCTTGATTTATTTGGACTTTAGTTCCAAATGTTTCCTTAGTCCTGCATTCGGAAGGCGGTTGACGCCCGAATTTATGATGCACCAAATTTTAAAGTCACTGAGAAGTGATCGTTCGCTTTATTGCGTTAGTGGGGCACGAAGAACAATCCTTTAATATTACAGACGAGCCGAGAACACTTGGACCGTATGCTCCCCGAGCATCTCCTAAGCACGTTAACATACAAATTGCAACCTCTAGTTCGTTGCACGTCATTGTATAATTCCAGCCCGTAAATACTGTATAAATCGCAACTGGTAAGGGAGTGGGGGGCGGTGAGTTTTATGGATCGGTTAGCACGATCAAACGCTAGAATCTCCTACTGGAAGATAAACCCTAGATCGAGTTTTCAAATCGTTCGTTGATTACACTGAAGTATCAATAAGGCTACTGAAAAAACAATACAGGTTCATACTATACATGGACCCATGTATATATCATCATACAAAAATAAGAATAATAGACGGACGCAAAACAATAAAACCATCACGAAGCACAAATAAGTAAATCGAAACAAAGCAAAATTCCCTAGGCTCAAGTGATTCTAGTCCTGGAATTTGTTTCCACAATATCGAACCTAACCAGGCGCCGATCTTCGGCTAAGACGCCGGAACTCGTTTCCCGAAATTATTTAGCTTCATGTAAGTTCTGAATGAACGTAAATTTGACTACTTACTCTAAGAACTTGATTGGGCCGACAACGGCCCAGGTGTTGGTTCTCTCATTCAACCTTCGTTCGACCCCAAACGCAGCATGGGCGCCGAACCTTCCACTAAACTGCCGATTTTGAAAATAAGTCAACAAACAAAGGACCCAAAAGGAATACTGAAATTCAACCAATCATTTAATTCCTCCAAATGCCTTTTAACAGTGGTCGTCTCAGCGAAAATTCTGCAGGCCTAACTCAACTCAACAAGTCATGTAAAGACGTGGATCTATTGCATCCCAAGAAAATTGTTTTACGATCTACCTAAGACCACGGGGAATCAGAAGGACTTCGGTTAGTAGACTCAATTTCTCATCCGCACACATAAATCAGAACTCGACCTTATTACGTAAGTTCCACTCAACAGCAGGTGCAGCTATTCGGGAACTGATGGATCCGCCAAGAGCCGCACGCGAATTCACCTAGAGGGAAAGGGGCAACTCGCTACATTCTATAATAGGTTCTTACGGTTCCGTCGATGTGTCCGATATATCAATCACCAACACCTAAACGATCCCTTAAGGAAGATAATTTCCTTCTTCTCTAACGCCCATGCCATAAACTCTGAATCGTATCTAATGCAAATCGTGGTTGGGAAAATCAAAACATGTGAAAAGAGTGAACCATTAAAACACGCACCAAAATCTAGCGACGGAGCCGGTCTGTAAAGTCGACCGAATTCCGTGCTGCCGAAGTTGAACTGATTCCCTGAGTCTTGATGTTGCTCGTTAATTCGATATTTTCAGCCATATATTACGATGGCACTCTCTGTGTCGTCCAATCGCCGAGGGATTTCTGCCGCCCCTTATTTCTAAACTTTCCTTCCAGTACCCAATTAGAAAAGTGTTAAAGTTTGGAGATTTACTGGTTACCGTGAGCCAGCGATGTCAATAAAGAAAGTCGGCTTCGAACAAAATCGCCGACATCAAATTTGAACCTTCCGAATAATCGTAGGTCAACTATTTGCAAATTCAACACAATTTCCACGAAAATTTCGAATCTCAGCGTCATTGTTCCCCGTATGTGTGTACAAACTAATCGGCATATTTACGCGTAACCATGGTGCTCCTCTTTCGCTTGGTGCTGATTCTGTTTCTTGCGGATTTGTTTTTTTTGCTTCCCACTTGTCACTGTTTTCTTTCATATTTGTATCGCCGTCTTTCTCTCGGCACCGGTTCTCGATATTCGTATCGCTTTGATGAGGAATGGTGGTACTTTGGTTCTTGTTCTGATATTCTGCTCCTACTCGATGAGTCTGGCGATTCTGGTCGGCTCGATTGGCGTCTTCGTTCTGAATACTTCTCTTCTCAACGTTCAGACGGTTCTGAGGATTTGCGTCTACCTTCTGTATCTCACGTCGTGAAGATCTTAATCGGCCTTGTTTCGCTTCTTGTAATCCTGCTTTCGGAGTTTTAGATATTCTTTTTTGTACCGTGTCCTTTCTTCGATTCTACTTTCTTTCGCTCTTGTTTTTCCGCCATTCGTTGGACAGTTTCGTACAATCCCATTGTTGGTCCTTCGAGTTTTTGTTCTTTCATCTTTTGTTGTCATTCTGCTAATGGTTTGTTATCCTCATCTTCGCTGTAATCCAAATTTTTCTCCGTAGGCTCGATTTCTTCCGATGATCCTGGGTCGATTTCTATTGGTTCCTGGAATGATGGTGTTTTAGATGTCGTTTCGCTTTGTTTTGATGTGCTTTCTCCAGGCTGCGCTTCCCGATGAAATGACCCCAACAGGCTGCCAGGCTCACCGGGTCGTACCGCCTGTTCTGTACTTTCTTTTGGTATATATCGTTTCTTGTTCTGTCGCGGCTTTCTGCGTTTGTGCTTGCTGATGAACTGCCCGAAACTGGCTGGCAAGCTCAACAGTTTGCACCTCCTGAATATCCCCGCTTTTTGGAACTTCTATCGTCGGTTGTTGTTTCTTCGGATCTGTTAACGTTTCGAAGAATTCGGCTTCCCTTTTTTTCCGACTTTGATCTATTCTGTATCTTCTTTCTCCTCTCTTAGTTTCTTTTCTTGTTCTTTTCGAACTGATAGATTGCTCTTTGAGCTTTCTCTTCGTCAACCGCCTGTTTGACGATCGTTTGTTCCACTTTTCCTACCAGTGGTTGATCTACAATTATTTCCATTTCGAGCGTGTTCACGTTGCGCACCGGTATTATGATGTTACACCTTTCTACTTTGGCAATACTGTTTGGGATCGCCAACCCGCTATTGGTTTTCATTAAGGGTTCCACTACTACTGTATCGCATTATTTTGTTCCTTCTGGAATCTTTACTTCTATAAATTTCGGCAACCATGGTGGGATCGCTTGTTTGTATGAACATTTGCAGATTTCGATATGGTTCATTTTCTTCGCCAATTGATCCCATTTCGTTAGTTCTCCAGCTGTGAGGTATCGACTGACCATTCATTTTGATTCGTAGTTGTTGATAATCGATCACCAGTTCAAAGGATGCCAGGAAATTGTGTCCGTATCTTGCAATCTTTGAAAAGTTTCGGATTGCGATGATTCCGATCTTTCGTACTTTCTTTTCCAGGTGTACTTGTACGAAGAAATAGCCCACTGCTCTTTCTGTTAGACCTCCGTTGAATACAACTGCGTGTTTGAAATGCTTTTCATATTGTTCTTCGCTTATGATCGTTATTTCTGAACCAGCGTGGACCAAACTTTTTAGCTTTTTGTTCCCTTCCGGATGCGCACTGATCTAGTACCGTGATAAGACCGTTGGGTCGCTGTATGGTTCGTGTTCTTTTGACTGGACCACTTGATTTACTTCTATGAATGTTTCTTTCTTTTCGTCTACCGATATATCCTCGATCTTCCTATATTCTTTTTGAGTATTCTCTTTTTTTCTACCCCGCTCGATCTTAGTGGTCGGTTATTCGCTATTTCATTTGATTGATTTGGTCGGTTTGGGTATTGTCCTATATCGATTTTGACTTGTTGTTGATTTCCCATTCGGGTTTCTCTTGTACTTTGTCCCGCATTTCTTGGGGCGCATTGCTCTATTCTATGGCCCAACTTTCCGCAGTTGTCGCACCCTGGTTTGTTTGATTGACGTTCGATTGACCCGGTCGATTCCATTGGATCTCTCGATACCTTGATTGTTGTTCGCTTTTACTTTGTAATCCTTGGGTCATTTGTTGGTGAGGTTTTCCACTGCTTAAGCTTTCTCTGTTAACGTTGCGAAAGTTCCTTCTTTCGTGACGCACAATCGATTTCGGGTTTGGTTCTGTAACCCTGTGATCAACGCGGACTTTAGGACTTCTTTACCGATTGATTCGGATATGCCTCTCGCAGTAAGATGTCGTGCTGCGTACACCCGTAAGCCATCTACGAAGCCTTTGACCCTTCACGTTTGCCGTAAACTTTGCAATTTGTTCATGTGATTTGTCAGCACGTTTAGCACGACGAATCTTTTTTTAATTTTCTTGACCAATTCGCCGCAGTTGCTTAATTCTTTAGCGTTTTCAAGTGCTAGTACTTCCAAATATTCTTCCGCTTTTCGAAGCCTCTTTGCTTTCAGGACACGAAGTTTCTCTTGTTCGCCGTCGATCCCGTCATGAGCCTGCGCTTTCCCGAGTTCTTTGCGAAACTGCTCTCGTCTTTGTATGCTTGCACGAGCACAAGCAATTAGTGTAAATCAATCTTAAATCGCCACAAACCATACTCTTCCAGACTCCATATATAGAGGGAGCGCAGGCAGCAAGAGAAGAACGCATAACCTAGCAGAGAATATGTGTCGTGCATATATGAATATTGTATGTATATATGATGTGTTCATATGAACAAAATAGATAGTTCAATGCGGCATTTAAAGAATCAAAATCCAATTAAATCCATGGCTCTGGGGTAATCAAATCACGCCGTGATTGTATCATCCATATGTTTTGGATTTCTTAGCCCATTTCAGTAATGAAATCATGATTTCAATCGCTGACCAACCTCCGGCATGGGAGGGTTACCGGAGACCTTCACATCACTGCTAGATTGAACAGCTACAACGAATCGAAGTCTGGGTGATGCAAATAACCCATCCAATTGCATGCAACCGTGAACAGCAGAAAGGAGCTACAGGATACCTCAAAAGGATGCACAATATGCGAACACAAATTGGGGGCCTATAATACACAAATCTACAACATCGTTTATAACCGACGGTGTGGGGAAGGTCAGATACCAGATATAATGGATCGATTCCAACGGCTCCAAACGGACGTTATAAAGGCATACCGTAATTTGCAGCAAGGTTTACTGGATCCGATTCATGTGGAGCAAAGGACAGTCCCGGATCGCAATTTGGTTTTTATTGGCCACCACAATTGGACGAAATTCGCTGTTTCAACCTGGCGTGGGCAAATCACCGTACCCGATCGGTGAAGTGGTCGAAATCGTCACACCCGGTTACAAACCGTCTGAATTTGGCGCGGCTAATTGTCCACCGTATGGAAACAACAACCTTCCTTCAAAAAACAAATCGTGCTGGTCAAACTGCTTTATGAACACTGCCTTAACAATCTCAAAGATATTTCAAAGCCATGAACCAAGATAGGACAATACCTTTGAAGATCTCATTTTTATTCAAAATTTAGTACTTTTTGCCGGTCTTATGACAGTAGTAGAAACCGTCTGCCGCAGTTAAATTTTTAACTTCGATCGAGATACCCGCTAAAGTTTGTTATATCGAGTTTACAGTTTTATTTTAAAAATGTGGCTGGATTTTCAATACAAATTTGTGGCAACGAGGAACCACTTAATAATGGATGTTGTTGAATTGTTGTTTCTTACATGATCTCTCAATTGAATCTCGTCGTATGATCTCTGAGCAACTGGCATAATAGCAAGCGCATGTACTGGTAGCGCTCATCTGCGGCGGACCTACGCAGCATTCGTACTGGATAGCAAACTTGTTGAATAGGTCTCCGCTTGGTTACTATTTTTGGCAAGCACTGTGTTTTTAATTAATCCACTAGAGTATTAGTATATAGTAAACGTAATAAATTACAAAACGTGAGCGAAGCAATAGGCAAAGTATTTTATATCACATTGATGAATATATGTATTTCAACTAAATATTAATCTATTTATAAGTATCACGTTTTAGACAATTGATGTCACATCAGAAATACAAAAGCTAACTATCTAAAATTAGCCAATTAATTAATACCAAGAGTGCATTAGGGAATAGTATGACACTTCCCTACACTCACATGTTAGCCCGTGTTTGATGATACGGGCGTTTCGGCCTCCCCCAGTTTCTGGGGGGGGGGGGTAGCTCGGACCCCCCCCCCAGAAATTGGGGAGGGTCCGACCTACCCCCTCTAAAAACTGGGGGGTCCGAGCAACACCCCCACAGAAACTAGGGGAGGGGGTAAAACAGCAAACACCCTTATCATCAAACACTGGCTATCATGTGAGTGCATGGAAGTGTCATATTCTTCCCTAGTGCACTCTTGGTAATATCAACTAATTAGTCATATAGCACACATGATAAAATCAAAGCTTTAAAAGTCACATATTCATGCTAAACGACATAGCAAACCCACGAGAGCCGAAAATCATAAATATTGGGTGTGATTTTAAAATTTGTATAAAATTAACTAATTAATTAAGCCATTTGCATATGCGGCCAAGTTTTAGAGCTTCAGAAATGCCATATTTGTGATCATTGACGTCGGAACCCCTGTGTGCAATTTTCTTTTAATTTCTGAGCACTTTGAAAATAATCAAATAATTAGCTAATTAATAATTAGTAATTAGCTAAATCACTAACTAATTAGCATGTTTTAATATCCTCGAATAATAATACACAAGATTCGTAATCTGCAAGGTAAGATGTAGTATGCGCACCAAAAGAATAGCTTTATACTAAGTATTCATTGAAAAATAGGTCATTTTTGTTTGAAAATGAGAACAATAGGCTAACACGCTTTACTAATTAGCTAACAATTAACGATTACAAATTTTGCCAAAAACTATATCGTTTGCAGCTGAAGGATATTAGGCCTTTCAAACAAAAATATGTAAAATTGGCCCCTTAGTTATTGAGGAGTTCGACGGGTAGGTGGTGCCGATTTTTCTCCAATGACGAAAACAAAAACGCTTGTCTTCGCTTAGGTCCCTTCGGGTGACACAGAATTATATTGTATGTGTAACAGGACCGTTCCGGCCCGTTACGTGTCTTTAACATAACTTCGGCGTTAAAATCACTTAAACGCGCCTCAAATCGAACCAGATACAGTTTCAGGGAACAAAATTTTCATAGGTTGCATGGTGCCATGGTCCTTGCTAATTGTATTGTGTATCATTGCTTATTACTATGTCATTTATATAGATGCATTTTTGCCATCGCATGATTTATTGCATGATTACATATATTTGGACAGGCTCATGTGAGCGCGGAGAGAACTGACGTAGGTTAGCTGTTCAACTTCAGGAAGATAAGGAATGCAATAGAATGCTTGGCCGGATACGATAGGAGATCTGAACGGAACTCGACTGCTTGTCCCTATCTCCCTATTGGAACTTCAAAATTCCGACCGTCCGGGAATAGGAGGCCTTTGACAATTTAAGGGGTTGGGAAGTGATCAAAATCAACAGTATCGATTTTACCTGGTTTAAGCATTTTATAGTTTAATGGTCGCGAAAATAAGCTGAAACAAATGGGTTACGGTAGCTTCCGATTATTCGGAAACAACGGACCTCGGGCTCGTTTATCGGCCCGTAACCGTCCAACGGTTGAGATTTCCCGGAAACGTGTCCAGTACTTTCCGGTAGAGAATTTTTAGGGCTTTTGAAAGAGGTCAAAATGTCACAAATCGCTGGAGGATTTCATGAGATCTCTTGGGAACAAATATGTGAAAGTTCAGTTGACAGCCACTACTTACGCTAGGTTTGGCTGGTGACCATGGTTCCGAGTGGACTTAACTTAGATATATATGGATATATAGATATATATGTGTACTACCTGATGTTCACGCCCCGGTATTTCTATTTTTCCCGCCCCCACCGGACAAATCCTCCTTTTTCGCAGTACCTTTCACGCCCCCAAAATCGCCTGATCAGCGCTCTAGCGGCTGGTCTCTCTTCTTACTGTCGAATCATTGATTGGAATTGTGAGTGCTTCAAAGTAAATTACCCATTGAGACATCTAACGAGACCAGGCGGGTCTCGACCTGATCAGTCATTTCGCTATTATAGGAGTCAATTTTCCGTTTTATAACGCACTATGAAAATTCGACACTAAACTCCGTCAGTTTGCACCAACCCTGTATTTGACCCTTGATCCTAAAGGCGCTCATGCGACCCCTCATTCCACTCGCCTGTTTCTGGCGAGCACAACGATATACGGCGGGCCCCTGTTCTAACTAGCTATAACACGCTAAAGTGCCCCTAGTCTGGAAAACACGACTATAGGTGGGTACAAAACGCCCGAAAACTCATCCCTAACTTGAATATAGGCGAATCGACCCTAATCTCGTTCGCCACGCCGAGACATCTCCAAATATACCCGGCGGGGCTCCGTCCGTTTCCCCGTTAACCCGGGACGGCTGACAAAAGCGCCCCCACCACCATCGACACTCTCTCTATCTGTAGTGATTTTAGTGCCCCTCTAACCGCTGCAATTTGGGCAGTGAGATCACCCCTCGTTAGAATCGCCTTTCCAAGGTCGTCGCTCCGCCCAACCATTAGTGCGTGAGAGCCCGCTAAAACCCTGTAAACTTATATATGGCGGAACCCAAAGGTGGGTCCCGACCCGCCACTGCGTCTAACCCCCTCGTGTTTGGTATCATTCGACCCCGTTCTTCGTCCTTGAACCGAATTTCACCACAGCCCCACGAAAATGCCAGGGGTTCCCTTTGCCCCGCTCCTTTCCCGTGCCCCTTCTTTTCCTCTCCGTGTCCTCGTTTTCTTTTTCTTTTCTCTCTCTAACCGACTTCTTTGGTCGGTTGTCGCTGTTGTTGTCGTGGCTGTGTTGTAGTTGTTGTTGTTGTTGCTATTGTTGTGGCTGTTGTTGTTGCTGTTGTTGTTCTGTGTGTTTCCGATGCGAACTTGAGCGACCTTTCTGTCGCTCAGGTCGTCTATGTGTCTCGTGTGTATTGTATGTTTATGTGCTCATGAGTATTTGTTTGTATGTGTACGTATGTATGTATATATAGATATATGTATATATGGACTTATATATAAGGACATGACAAAAACAGGACGAACGAGGACAGGACATACAAAACGATGTTAAATTTGTAAGTTTTACGGACGGACTAGACACGAATAACTAGGAAGGACGGGGGTATGTTTAGAGCCCTCCCGTCGGTTTCTGAAACCCCGACTAGGGCCCCTTGATGGTTTTGGGTAAGGGGAAAGCGCCCCAACCGAAAAATGAGCTCATTCCCGCCATCGGTTCCCCCCTTTTGGACGTCTAAAGACGCCCTGTCATGATACCTGAGAAAACGTCAGAATGGAATGTTTGGCTTTATCTTACAACCCGACATATAAACGTGCAATGTTTGCCCGTTTACCCATGGATTTGATAGTAAGATTTAGCCCCCAGATGGACTCTTGGGAGGCTTACGTGGGTGATGGATGGGACTGCTAACTTGTCGAACAATAGAAATTTGGCCTTAAATCGACGAGTTAGCCCACAGAATATGATGAATGAGGACATGAAGACAGAACCGACACGAAACGAGGACAAATTCTCAGCTTACTGCAAGCATATCCATAGGTAGGAGTTGACTTTCAAATTTGAAATTTGACGGGTGATCCAACTCTTTTCCTGGGACAGTTGGGAATAACGGACAATTTAAGTTAGGTAAGGGCTTAGCGTGATGGGTTTTTGGGTAAGGAATTTTAAGCTGATTGAGTAATTTGAAAATGACAATGGGATAGGGTTCAAAATTTTATTCGAATTTCGGTTAAATTCGCAGATGTTCGACCTCCGAGTATTCGGAGGGTTAAAATTTGATGTCGGCGATTTCGATTCAAGCCCACTCTCTTTAAACGGTGTTCCAGTTTTTACGATACCTGTCAAAAATAAAATATGGGGAATTTTCCCATTGGGCGCCCGGGTTTGAACTTGAAAAAGTGGGCGTCAAAAGATCATCGACGATTGGATGGCGACAAAATTGCCATCCTAAAATACGGCGAAAATTTTGAGGCGACGACTACCGCGTCGACTCTTGGAATCAGTTCGACTTCGGCAGCATGGAGTTCGGTCGACCGGCTCCGACACGATAATTTTCGTAGTTTGGTTTCGCAATTTGCTTTGCTCTTTCGTGCTTCTCTCTTTGCTTTGCGTTTGGAATGGGATTCGACCGATGTAGGACCCGCGTAGACATCCTCCGTCTCGCGGAAGGGGACTAGCAATTGCTGTCCCGGACCGAATATTGTAAGTTAGGAAGAGAACCAGGTGTATGGGGGGTTATTTTCCCTAGATCTAAATGTAACAGACCATTGAAATTTAGTTCGCTGTAGCACGATTTTACACCCTATAGGTTGACTTGACGCCCGTCGTCGGACGTCCCACTTTCCACTCCGACTTGCTGCACCTTCACAAGTTTCTTGACAAACCTCCTCTAGTGGAGTTCTGTTTTGGGCAGTTTGAGCGATTGCACGGAGGGTATTAAATTGTGGGCACCCAAAGTCGAAGTCCTTCTGATTCGCCGTGGTCATAGGTAGTACAAATCGAAATGGACGCTCCTCGTCCATGTTTTACATGATCTGTTGCTCGTGAGTTAGGACTAGCGAATTTTCCTGAGTCGAGGTAAAGGTAAAGGTAAAATTTTCTCACGAAATGGTAGGGACTTGTTTCGTTGTTTACGATTGCAGTTTACAAATTTACAGCTTAATGGACCGTTTGACGCTCATGCGACCGACGTCGCAGTTAGGAACGGAGGACTAGCTTCCGCGGGTTTTAGGAAGCCCCAAAATTTCGGTTATCAGTTTGAGTTAAGGAAATTTGGGGAATATAAAAGACGAAGCAGATTCTAAGCGATTTCAGCTTGCGCATAAGGTATTAGCACTACGCAAGGAGCGATTTTTATATATATTGTCTTTGCACGATAGGCATAATTTCATTTCCGCCAGTATTCGATCGGTTCATTATTAAAACGGTCATCGATAGCCTTGTATAGGGACCAACCACCGACTTCGATAGTCCACGACAGCCCCTCATGACCAAACTTACTAGGAGCTCGCAAAGGATATTACTTTACAATGTTTACTTCGAAATCGTCTTGGCTCCACCACTAAGTTTACTAAAGTTCATTATAGTACGCACACGTGGTTGAGCCTGGTAATAGCACGTGGGACAACCCCCTTTACTAAAACGAACCGACCGCCTGGCTAGATGCCATGATCGACCACTGTGCACGCTTCCAAAGGAACGTTAGCGTGCTCCATGTTTAAAATAAAATTACTATGTCCTCACGTTAATAAAGAAAAATCGCGTCCCCTCGCGAATCGTTCTGACCCCAAACCGAGTTAGTGCAAAACGCCGTTTTCTATTTAGAGCTACTTGATCGCTGAGTTTAGCCATTCTTTTCTTTTTATCTGGTTGCCCGTTAGGCTATGTACTATGTAAGACCCCGATTCAGTTTTCACAGTTTTTGCGTTTCCTTTTTATTTTTGCCAGTGCTGAGATTCGATCCTGCACGGGGGATTTATGCCCGCTGCAGAGTTTTCTGTATTAACCACTCGACTATCAAGTTCTGATACATCGAGTTAAAATTTTAGTAATAACTCGACAATTTCGATAGTGCAGTCGAGACACTGTACAACTAGAATTTGTACAGTGCAGTAAGGCCGTAGGTTGAGTTATAGAGAGAGAACAGCAAAGAGAAGAACAACAAAGGAAACAAAAAAGAGAAAGAAACCAACCAAAGAAACACCAACCCAAAAAGGAGACGCAGTCGCGTCCGTGGGCGAAGGGTCCTCCCCTACCCGAAAGAATCACAGCAAGCGAACCGGCCGGCTCAGCCCGCCATGCTTAGGAAACGGCGAAATTTTGACACAATATGGGACGACACCCAGAGCGCCCCATGCCCCCACATGAAGGCCAAAATGCGCCCTCCAGAGGGCAAAGCTTCGCCCTTATGGGATAGCGGCGCTCAATCGACAAGATTGTTACAACAGCGACATTGATCGCCTAGAAGATCACCCAAGATGGCACTTGCTCGTGCCCCCACCTATTTAGGCTACTGAAATAGTGACTAGGGGCGACCCCTCGAAGTGATCGAAACGGTGCCCCCGGCAAGTATTACATAGTTTAATCATTAGTCCATCACCCAAATTCAACCCCACCGTTGTGAGCTAATCATGCGAGAATTTTAGGAACCCGGGACACTCGAGCCCCCGCTTGGACTCCTGGAGACATTGAGTCAAAAGTGATCATCAATTAGTGTAAGATCTGTTCTAAGGGCGAAACGTTGTAAGAGACTCAATAGGGATTTTAGGCAATATTTACAGGATCAGTAATA
>JASANE010007714.1:0-12225 GCA_030248225.1 Trileptium ribeirensis
TAAGCGGCGTTGCTTGGCCACTCTTTCTATGATCATGCGCGTTTGCCAAAGTGAAAGTAGAGCGTGAATTAATTGTTTTGAATTATTAATGTGATTACGTTTGGAACGAAGCAAGAAGTTCATACACATTGTCATATAGAGAGTAGGGTTTTGCCTTCTGAGGCTCTCCCTGTAAGGTTGGCTGACGCCCTGGCCATGCTGCAGTGACCGAATCAATCGGCGACGAAGATCCCGCACTTGTCCCTCTTCGTCCGACCGCTCCACCCTCCTTGAGGAATCACCTGGAGGACCTCGGTCATCCAGCACGTATAAAGAAGTGAATTTTTATTTATACATTCATAGCGCATATGCACAAAATCTGTCTGCTCGGGAGATAGATATCTAGGCGGGGATGCGCGGCGGAATACAAGTATCATGGAGTATTTGCGCATATTTTGTTTATACTATATATTAAGCGAAAATCGGTGGGATAGTCTAGACCGGGCCGATATAGTACAATGGTCGAGCCGACCTTACTTTAGCGAGCTCACACAAATTTTAATAAATCGGATAACTCGGCCAGTCACGTCGGCAATACATGTATAGTCATACTGTTTCTAATCACATTATGGCGATTTTAAGAAATAGCAGTAATTGTAGTTAAGTAAGGCAATGTTCGACATCGATACTTCGGTAATCCACGGTGAGGATTTTTAGTAATTCATATGCTAAGCTAGGTCAATATGCTTAATAGCGTTCAAAATATATTCTTCGTAATATCCATTCGAGACTGCCGGAAGATTACAAACTAATTGTACTAGGATCGGCGTTGCTACAACAAATTAGTCGGGACCAGTCCGATTTCCACATGCAGGATATTGTATGTTTGGGCGTGGCTATAAGTAACATACCTCAAGCACTTCAGTTTGATGACCGAGTTCTTCGAGGTTTTTCGTTTGCGTCGGGCTCGTAATATGTTCTAAGCAAATGAGTTTCGGCGTGGCTTTAAGTAACATACCTCAAGCACTTCAGTTTGATGACTGAGTTCTTCGAGCTTTTTCGTTTGCGTCGAGGTCGCAATATGTTCTAAGAAAATGAGTTTGGGCGTGTCTATAAGTAACATACCTCAAGCACTTCAGTTTGATGACCGAGTTCTTCGAGTTCTTCGTTTGCTTCGGGCTCGTAATATGTTCTAAGCAAATGATCGATCATTTCGGTTAGTAGTTCTTGTTCATCTCCGGTATTGATAAGTTGAATCACATTCGCATCGCAAAACGATAAGCATATTACATGAAGCCACTTTACCGCTGATAGCGCTAAAGCAGTCTGGTCGTCTCCGGAACTAAACTTCATTGTTGTTGCTTCTTCACCAGCGTTTAAGGCTTCACTACTCGTTGCGCCACCGTCTGTGAAACGACCTGCGTTCGACCGAATTTCTTCAGAAGCTGAGCTGCCAAAAAATGGTACTGGCGGTGGCTTGGCTACGTCATCGGTTATCGTGCTTCCACCTGTCTCTGTGGTTAGACATTTACTAAAAAACCAGTCAGATAAGTCATCTTGGATAGTGAAATTGCCACAAAGTTCAAGGTCCCAGCCGGTATTGTGCAGCTCCCGTAGTATATGACAAGCCATTGTTTTCAGCAGCATACATTCGATTTTGTTTGTTCCGTCGAAAGGCGTTCCTGAAAATACGCACATATTGTCATACGAAAATACATATGAAAATTGAAAATACATTGAAAAACTGAATTTAAAAATTCAAATGAAAATACATATTGAAAATACATATTGAAAATACGTAAATACGTTATTGTCGAGACAGATATACCTGTAATTTTATGTAGAACTCCACATTTTAAAATATGTTAGTACACTATACTTCTAAAATGTGTACATTGGAATGTTCTAAACATTTATCCAAAATTAGTGCAGCAAGTCAAACACGAAAAATGAACTCACACCAAATGTACATTGTCATATTAAGTAATACTCACTTTCATGACAAAATTTGCTTCACAATAACAGCTGAAATGTCCATAATACTCTAATAAAGTTTTTACTAAACATAATACATCTTATTTAGCAATGGCCGAAATTCCTGTATAAACGGTCTTATTAAAATTTAATTTTCTTACAATGAACGATTTGGTTGAAGATAATTTACCTGAATTGCTTTCGAAAACGGATATAAAAACCCAACCGTTGAGCTACCAAACATCGATGTTTAGTAACCGATTTAAATGCAATTTCTGTGGTTCGGACTTCTCCGCTGGTCCAGACCGATCCAGCCATAATTTGGAAGAAGTTGAATAAAAGAAGTATAATTTAGCGGTTACACTTCCGTTCTCTTAGCTTTTTCATTTCATCGCACAAGTTTGTTTTCATGATGCATCAAGATCAAGCCCAACAACAACCTCTGGCTGTTATTTTCAACAGCAATATTGAAATAATTTTTACAGTTTATCGTGAAACTACGGTTATCGTCTGGTTTTACAAAAACTATTCAACCGGAGTTTACAAGATTATTGAAACGCCACTGCTGGTGGCCATAAAAACGTCTGTTGCGCTGACCAATTAGTTAGAGTAAACGGATGTGGCGAGTACGTACAGGCGTGACGTTGAGGTAATGTTTAGCTTACAGTATTTATTTAGTCGCATAGATTGGGCTACGTGATCACAAAAACGCTCAACCTTCTGAGCATGAACTCTGGCGGCAACGGAAATACTTCCAGTTATTGCATTGCAATTATGCGGCGTTTCCGTTGTAAAAGGCCCGCCATGTGGAAGATTTGTCATTGTGTGGTCACGACCATACCATGGCGTATGGTACTCTTGAAGGCTATACTATGCTGCACAAGTAATGGTATCGCGGACACCGTGTACATTACACTATGGTGTCTTCGACACCCTATAATTGAACACTTGTTAAAAAAAGTGGGAAAATTAGCTAAGTGAAGTTTGAAAATATTTGCGCTAATTCCCTTAAACCTTTGAAGCTTAAACCTTTCCCTTAAAGCTTTGAGTAGGAAGTACATGGACAAAGCATGCACTGTATAAACACCCTACAACGAAAAAAGCAACAAGGCATCTTGCCAAATGACTTTGATCACCGCTAACCAGAAGTTTACGGTTTCCATGACACCATACATAAATGCTGATGATGTTTGAAATACCATATAAAATTGCTTAGAATACAGTGTTGGTGTTCTGTACACTATATCGTTAACTGTGTTACGCAGGTTGTACGTGGACAAAACTTCCGCGTGGTGGCAAATAACGCAAACGCACCATTACATTTCTATTTAAATCATTACCTACGCTGGATTATCGTCCCATGGCATCTCCGGGATAACAGGACATAGCGCAAACAATAAAAAAGTGCATGTCAGACGTTATCTTAGTCTAATGTCTGATTCTGTTTGCTATATTCTAAGAAATCAAAGTGACGTCACTTTTGCAAAAATTTTTTCCCACTGCAAAAGTCATACATAGCGTGAAAAAATTACAGTGGTAATACAATCACTAATCTTGCAAAAGGATAATTAGTTACCACCCGAAACCAGGGAATTGGGGTCAAAACCATGCTGAACTGTTTACATGGTGATGCGGAAGACAGTCCTATTGTTCCTTAGTTTTCCGTCAATAGTATTATTATATAATACTGACATGCTAATATATTATCGAAATAGGGACACTGGTGACCAAATAGAGCCCTCTACATAACCCCGCTATTCCGAAAGCACGATAATATTACAGAGTGAATTTGAACAGGGGCGGTCTGCACCAGTCCACCCTGGAGCGGCAGACAAAGATTCGGCCGGTCCGGACTGATCTGGACCGACCTATGTGAAAACAAGTTGATTACTAGTAAGCACGAGATTATTGTTTTGATAACTGCTACGTTAACAACACTAGTACTATACAAGTGTGTGAGACAAAATGACCTCACAATACAGAAAGCGCGAAATGTATTTAAACTGCGGTATTAATGAGGATTTCATGTACCTCCTGTTTTTTAGAAATTGCTTTTCCTACTCCAGATGTACATTTCTAGAATTCAATGTTAAAATTAGCTTCCGCATCTTCGTTATATCGATAAAATCTGTATGTACTACTTTGTCAAACTGGTACCTATTAATCCGGTAAGATCCACCAACTTCAATAAATTATTTTTAACAAGATAATGCTCAAACTGGACTGGATGTCAAACTTGTAGAAAATTTGGTGAAGTTTTTAAAAAGCGAGTCAACGTCAGAATTTCCGAGAAAAGGTATGTTCTCTTAAAAGTGATACTGAACATTTGCGTATTTAGGCATTGCAAGAACGTAGTTCTTTTCTACGCAGCACGTGTCTTTTAGACACTGACAGTAGTACTTATCCAACAGTTGTGAAAACAAGGGGCAAGCTCGTCATTATTACTAAGAAAAGAAATTACGTACTTGCAATGACTAAAAAGTTTGTCATTTTTCAATATTTTTCGTATTTTTTAAGCGTATATAGCTTTTTCCTGGAAATTCATAGATCAGCGCTAGCTCCATTTTTAAATCAATTTGAACAGTTTTTTGCTCGCAACTGTTTTATCAAAGTTGGTAGATGTTAGCTTATTAATTCGTCAAGTTTGACACAACAGTATACAAGTTTTCGACATAACGAAAATGTGGAAGCTACTTTTAATATTGAATTTTTGAAATGAGTATATTTGGAGTATATAACACGATTTCTTAGATGCGTTCAACAAAATGAAGACTATATAAAATCATCATTAGAAACTGCAGTTTTAAACACATTTCGCGCCTTATGACATTTTGTCCCAAAAACTTATTAACATTATGTATACAGAAAACAAGCATTTCGTTGATTTTGACTCGGTAGACTGGTGTTTTGTTCGCATGCTAAGAGTTTTTATTTACCAACAGGAGGTTAATAATATTCTATATATGCACGGTGTCACGATTTATTTATAGTAACAATTTTCATTCAAAGAAAATTTATCGTTAGAATTAGATACAGAGGTAAAAATTTACGTTTGTTTTAAAGTATTTTATGTAAATTTTGTTCATAAGCCGGGGTCCCGAATTTTGCCCGATGGCATAAAATGAAAGGATGAAGGGAATAATTTTTGACATTATTTTATTAAATATATAATTTTCACACAATTAATAACAATGCTTCATGTTTTGAGCTTCAGCATGATATTTTAGAGCAACATTGTTATAATGATTAGTGTTTTGTACAAACTGAGATTTTTTGGAAACAGCAAAACCATCCATGTCCATATAAAACATCTACATCAGAAAATTTTAGTAACTCAAACGAATAAACACGTTTTACCCATTTGACGTGCAACATGGTTAAATGTAGACCAACTGAATAAATATGTGAAATTTAGCAGAAAAAATTCTAATTTAAATAATCGTTTGGCGTTCTAACCTCTTAGGTAAAACGTATAGGCATTCTTTTGATGATGAACTTCATATATGCGATCGACGCCCCAAGTCTTTTCGATTGCATTACGAATTGAAGCAACTGCATCAGAATCGCCATAGACAACCTTGACAAGGCCGGGGATTCTAAAACTGAGGCACATCGGCGTAAATGATGGCGGATCTGGAATTTCTTGGTGTTCGCTAATACCGTTTCCCATCGCAATAAAATTTTTTTGATTTTATTATATGTCAAATGTATTTAAATCACATAATCAACACTTTTGCTACTATTTGCGGGAAAAATAATTGTCTGGTTGTAGATTTAGTGACAGAAATTAGTGATTTGTAGGAAAAGTATGGAACGCATAGCCTAGACATCTATATATACTATTTTGTATGTGAATATATATTCGTCTGACCCTGCGGTTGCAGGGTGCTTTCACGTCAGTCATCATTCGCCAAGCTTCTCTATTGTTAGGGTGCGAGTCTTGTTCGTGCTCTCGAAGTGTTCAAGCGCCCTGTCCAGAGTGCTCATCTCAGGATCTATGCGCGATGGCAGCAATCTCAAGGACAACGCCCAGCAAGTAACAGGAATATGGGCTCCAGCTAGATTGGAATTATTGGCTACATGTCCTGGTCGCGCTTAAGTGCTCCCACGCCTCTCTTCGTAAAATTTGCCAGGATATTTCGTGTACCAAATAAGAATGTGAAAGGTTAGATGCTGGGGCCTCAAAGCCGGTGACCGTTATAGTGGGAAGCAAACCAGAACCAAAAGTCATCTCCTCTTCAATTAAAAAGTTGAGTGGTTGGAATCTCTCGTAAAATTTCCGGAAACTTTAATGTCAATGTCGAATGGTATATATTAATTCATGCATAGAAATGCGTTTTTCGCATATATATGTATTAAAGATGTCTGCCGAGTTGGGCGGAGTGTGGGTCCGGTCGGGCCGGGTTGAGGAATCTACCCGCGAGTCGGGTCAGGCCTGATTGATGTAAACGCTGCTTTTTTTCAAAAGTGTAGTATAAAATATTATTATAATAGAGACCTTTATGTTTGAAGCATGTTCCCTGAATGGGCTGAATAAAGCACCATAGTAGTTTTATGCGTAATTTAAGTTTCTAGTTATGCTAGCGTCGCTTTGCTGTTCCGAATATATCCCTGGATTTCATATAATAGTAGTGCGCTCTAAGGTCAAGATGACGGGAATTCATTATACTGATGCACGTTAATATACAAATACCAAAAGGTTATCGATATATATCTAAATTTGTGCCATTTCAATGCAATGTGCGTCGTCTCCCTACCTTTTCACCCTTTCAGGTGTGCTGGAATGTTTGTTCTGTACAGAGTCATGTGTGCCGCTTCTTGTTGATATATTTTGAACGAAGTTTTACCATCAGTACATATGTGATTTGAATGGACTCGGTGTGCATTTTGCGTGATCTTACAAGATGTACCTATAAAGATGGTTACAATTTAAAGACTGTTTTAGTTATGGGTTGTCGACACCAATCGGTTTGAGTGTTCCCGATGGAAAACAAATCGATTTATGCATGAGTCTAGGTTAGGTGCGTACACTATTGTTGATTATTTGTCAAAATCACTAATTGAACCATGCAAAAATCCGCGTTCTCATGTTTGCCATTTAGATTCGTTGTTTCTTAAAATAGAAGTTTATGTTATGTCTGAACGCAATTAGAAAGAAAACGAGCACATTTGGCAATTTCCAAGGTTTGTGCGCGTTCCTCAAACGACATGCCAAAATAAAATATTGTTTCCTAGGCAAGACGATTTAATTGACTCACTTTCAGTCTACAATACTCAAGGTCCATCGATTATAACATCCCAAACCAAAACGATTTGCAATTCTAGCCATCAAAGCGGCCGCATTTTTACAGTACTTCTGGCATATCTGCATTTTGCGTATATACGTATACTAGCTCATTTTAATTAAGTATATCTAAATCTGAGACTTTATGTGCAATAATTTTACAGTGCTCAACGCATATAACTTTGTCAACTGAGACAACATAGACAGCCTGTCGTGCCCTGAAGCCATCAACCAAATTATAGTCTAAATGTTTCAGACCATGCTTTGTTCAAATATTTATATTTAAAATACATTTACATTGTCATATCGAATGTAGATTGGTAATACACAGGTATTTAAGTTAGGATATATACACACTCAGAAATAAGACGTTTTTAAAATCGAGAAACCGAAATTCTTTTACGTTACAGAAAACTATTGGTTCTTAAAAATCATTAAATGTACTGAAAGATTAACCATTTATTCATTACAAACACATAGCTGTTTTCTACGCAGCATGCGTATTTAACACACTAATGACATTTATGTTGCTGCAATGAAATGAACTGAAAGAGTAAGCTCGCGCTTACTAAGAACCTGACTGACACATATTGTGTAAAAATCTGAGGATGTAAAACTTAAAATATTCGGTGCAGATGCAGAAATAGAGTAATAGTTAACATGGCGGACAATGCTTTTTTCAAGTAAAGTCGTTTTGAACATGTTTTAGTAGCATTAAATATCATGTTCTGAATAGAGGTCCATCATTTCTTGCAGAAACGACAGCCTCGGTTTGTGTAGTTTAACGCAGTGAAATCATGCTATCGTATTTTCGAATTAAGACATGCTAGCTAACCTTCACGGTAGAGGTGCGAGGTTAGGCTCGAAACTCGGCCCAAATCGGGCCAGCCTAGGACCAAGGGCCGGGTGGGGCTATGGCGTCTTGGTTCGGGCTCGGCCAGGCTTCGCCCTTGAGATGAAAATTTCGGGCCGGGCCGCAGGTTTTCAAAAAGCCTGAACCTCTACCCGAGCTCGGCCAAAAAAATTTGAGAATTCATAAAGTGAAAATAAATACAATACAATCAAACATGCACGGGCAACCAAATTATTGCATATAAGCGAGTCGTAACGATAGGTCTAGTCAGTATTGAAGGTTTGGTCATGTATTAATTGTTGGTTGCTAAGATTCTTTAGGATGCTAGCCACAGCTCCAAACTGGCCTGTGGTTGGTACACCAAGCTAGAATCAAGCCATTCGAATCACCTCGATGAGGCGGTTCAGAAAATACTAATTTTAGCCAGATCCCTGAAAAAAATTTTCAGATTTTTTACCATCGAGGTCCTAATAATCTCCCCTTGGGAATCCAAAAATTTTATTCTTCGGAATATGGTCATGTTGTGTATCGTTCGGCTCGGCTTGATGAGAGAAATTAACTTGCCTGGTGTGTATTTTATTGAAATCTACGACACCGTTAGAATGTTATGAGGGCCAAAGTAGCAGGGTGAAAATATTATGCAGGCCAGCCGTTCTCGATATACTAAGCCTAAGCCTTAGTCTTAGCCTAAGCTAAGGTCCTTATATAAGACATACACTAAGCCTAACCCTAAGTCGGAAGGCTGTCGACCCCGAACCCCCGCTCCAATCTGTCCTTTTGTCTAACGTTATAACATATATATATATACCTCCCCTCAGGGTTACTTGAGCCCTCATAACTTTTCTAACGGTGGCGTAGATTTCACTAAAATACACACCAGTAAATTTCTCTCATCAAGCCGAGTCTCACATGACCATATTCAGAAGAAAAAAATTTTGGGTTCCCAAGGGGAAACTACTAGGACCTCAAAAACGAAAAAATATAAGCGATGTGGATAAAATAGGTATTTTCTGAACCGCCTTATAGAGCTGAATCGATGGATACCAAAATCAGCTCTGCATCTTCAAAATTGACCAAATTCGGGCTGGGGGTCCTAAAAGAAAAGACCCCAATACAGTGGTATAAAGAGGTTCATCAAATTTAGTCCATCTGTCAGATAATCACTATCTCAAATTGCTGTGCCTTAGTCTATAACAGGGCTAACACATAAACGGTGACATTGTCAGTAGTTTTCTTTTCTAGCAAAAAATTATCGCAATCCATTTACGATAAGACGAATTACAGCGATTAACGACAGGCAATATATATAAGAATTTTGACGATTTTTTCTCCTAGCGACTTCAGAGCAATCTTGCTCGTTTCACTCGGCTTCAATAATACACATCTTTAAGCCACAATCAGCATGAAATTTGCTGTTATCGTTCATGACATTATAACAAAAAAGCCGAAGTGGTTAAATTTTTCGCAGTGATGAACATCGTATAATCACCCATAGGGATGACATATTCCCATTCACTAGACTATAAAGCGATAAAGAACTAGGTAGGCCTTAAACCCTTTCGCTGCCGAGCCGGTAATTTTACGGGCATGCAGTTTTCAAAAAACATGACGGCCCGTAAATTTACGGGCTGTCGTAAAATTTAAAGATATGTCAAAATATATGTCCGGCGCACGTGTGAAAACGAACGATACATATGGCGTGTAGCAAAAGTATCACACTCTCACTAATCAATTTTCCCTCTAATCATTTCATGATTGGATGGAAAATTATGCAAAAACTACCAACACAATTTTTTTAAAAACCCCAGCCCGTAAATTTACGGGCCCGGCAGCGAACGGGTTAAAAAATAAGAGGCCACATTTCACTCGATGTGATGACTGATAGCGTTGTGTGAGGGGTGTTGACTGAATTTCAAGTGTTATAATTTGCAGATACCGCTTATAGTTCCAGTTTTGCTTACATGAAAAGCTGGGGCTTAGCGTTATCACTGTTTGTATTGGCCGTATAGTTTAGTCAGGTAAACCTGGGCAGAGCCGAGATCGGTCGGATATCAGGCCGAGCCCCGCTCCAAAAATTAGACATATTCTCACCTTTACATTAGAGAATAAAATTTGCGTGGTTTTCTTCAAATTCAGCGTTTAAATATTACCATAATCGATTTCCGTTTTCTAGCATGTTAACTCTATAAAGTATGTCAAGTCAAGTCGGGTTGGCCGTTGATCGGGTTAAGCCGATAAAAACTGACACGACTGCTACCTTTAAACAAGCATGGTCGTGCAGCCTTGTAATTAATACGCAATTTTGAGATGTAAAATATCACATATCAAAAGTTATGTGTTCAATTCACTTCGAATTCATCACATGTCAAGGCTTCATGATTGGGTGTGCTAGAAAGCCAGAAAGTCTTTAGTAACAAAAAATAATCTGTAGCTGTAGCTGGAGACACCACAACACATTTATTTCAGCGTAATTAATGATTCGTTAAAACCTCAAAAAATTGTATATACACTGCACTCGTAAAAGCAACAATCATACAGTGTAGTATCCGCATGACTCAGTCAAGAACGTGAGAATTAATTGCGCTAAAGGAATAGCTCATTTATATAGTGCAACTTAACTATAGCGCGAAAGAACAGGAAGTGACAAAGTACTATTATATAAAAAAATGAGTCCGTATTTATATGCGGGGCACCTCAAACTACTAAAACTAGCTGCTTTAATAAAACTAGTGGTAAAATATATCTTTCTTGTGCAACATTGATTATATTGTCCGGAAACGACATAAGTTTACGGCAATACCTAACGGTTATCATAAACGATTACTAGCCTATAATTTGTCTTAACAATAGCCGAATAGAATGTTTTATGTTCATCATGCATTCCATGCATGTACGTATATAACCTATTGATAGCTTGAAACATAGTTCACTTCAACTTACAATGTTGACATTTTCCTGGCCGGAAACAATTATATACCCGTACATTTCAGTTTATATTAGAGCCAATAATTTCTTGTTCTGATTTTTGCATACATCAGTTGATAAATTATGATATTTTCTGGTCATCAAAGAAAGCTTTATAGCACAAAAACAAAGATTCAGATTTCTGGAATTTATAAATATATATTTCCCTTAAATCCTCCAATCTTAAAATCTAATATAAAAGTTAGTTTTCTCATGTTGAAGACTTCCACATGTGGAAAAAATAAAGGCATCATTGACATCACTATTGCAAGAGGTGACACATAAAACGATAATACTTAAAATCGTTTTAGTTCGGTATCGCGAATTCAATTAATTGCGGATTTCATTCTATATTATTCGACGCGATATACAATTAATTCGGCTTGCTTGAAAGCAACTAGTTTTAACTTGTATATGTAAATTTATATATTCGAGCAATGTCAGTGAGGATAATATATATAATGTAATGATTATTTTATAAATATTATTTCATGTTTAGTAAAATATAATTTTCCTCGACCCCCACCCCAGTTTTGGCTGGTATAACAACATCCTCCAAACTAGAGGAAGGTAGCACAAATTTTGTCTATGATATCATGCCACCGCTTGAGAGGGTAGTACCCTAATACCAATGGGTGATGTTGAAATATATCGCGTCATGCCGGACGTATTTATACGGCTATCATGAGAAATGTCAAGAAGCCATCATTAATCCTTGCTAGCTGTAAATCGCAGTTTATGAATTTTCCTAATACTTAGGATCACCAATACGGATAATATATATAATGTAATGATTATTTTATAAATATTATTTCATGTTTAGTAAAATATAATTTTCCTCGACCCCCACCCCAGTTTTGGCTGGTATAACAACATCCTCCAAACTAGAGGAAGGTAGCACAAATTTTGTCTATGATATCATGCCACCGCTTGAGAGGGTAGTACCCTAATACCAATGGGTGATGTTGAAATATATCGCGTCATGCCGGACGTATTTATACGGCTATCATGAGAAATGTCAAGAAGCCATCATTAATCCTTGCTAGCTGTAAATCGCAGTTTATGAATTTTCCTAATACTTAGGATCACCAATACGGATAATATATATAATGTAATGATTATTTTATAAATATTATTTCATGTTTAGTAAAATATAATTTTCCTCGACCCC
>JASANE010007715.1:0-13896 GCA_030248225.1 Trileptium ribeirensis
GCCAAATTTTTATAAAAAAATATTCTTGACCGGAAACTTGAACTGTCGTATGTTGGAAGAAATTTAACAAATTTATTAGTTGCTGCTGTTCTGGTTCGGACCAGTGACCGGGAACACGGAGACTTCGGAAGGACCGGTGAGATACAGAACATGTAGAAAACGGGTAGAAACCCGCCCTGTATCACTACACTGTCATAGGCCCTATAGAGAATTTATATCTGTCCAGCTAGATCATTCAGCTATTGAGATATGTAAGTTACCGTTTTGTCGCGGAAAATCACACCAACCCAATGATAACCAAAAGACAATTACGGCGACTGCTGAAACCGTGTCCACGGTTGGAAAAGCAGTGTCAGAAATTAGGGTAACCTTAGATGGAAAACAGTTTACCGGTGTTTTGGACACCGGTAGTAATATAACTATAATGTCTTCTGATACATTCAATAGTCTAGGATTTTCAGAGGATGACTTGGTATCGGTGCCTCGGACCTGTGCAGTTGGCATAACCGGCCACAATTTGCCGATGAAAGAAGCTATTAAAGTTGCTCTGGGAATCGGTAATCGAATTTTTAATTTCCATGCCTTCGTCTCGGATGACTGTACTCATTTTTAATGATCGGCGTAGACGTTTTACAGAAACTAGGTACTATAAGTATTAACTACCAGAAACATCAGTTGCTGATAGAAGGGGTACCACACCAGCTGGGAGTGGTAGGGACTAACACAGTCCGTTTAGACTCTGTTGTTACGATTCCCCCTAGATCTGAAGTTGTCATACCTTCCAGGGTCGACGGCTTCAGGGGAAAGGGTGATGTAATTTTTGAGCCAAAAGAAAAACTTGAGAGAGAATTTGATTTAAGTGCAGCTCAAATATTATTATCCAATGAACCAGAAAATGTAGTGCCTGTGCGGCTTTTAAATATGTCTTATTATCCTGTAAGACTTTATAAAAATACAACACTGGGCACAGTAGAACTGTTATGTGAGGATGGGTTGTCTGTCCTTGCGATACAGCCTAAACCTGCAAAACAAAACGAGTTTTTGAATGAACTAATTTGGATCAGGCTAAAATTACTGACACCCAGAGAAAACAATTTACAAATTTATGTACAAAATTTTCTGAGGTGTTCGCTAATCACGATTATGAATATGGTGACATCACCATAATTCAACATAGTATAGATACCGCAGATGCGGCTCCTATAAAACAAAGACCGTACCGTATACCATTTAGACTAAAAGAAAAGATAGATGTCGAATTAAACCAAATGTTAAACTTCGGCATCATAGAACCATAAACTAGCCCTAGGGCTAGTCCGATTGTTCAGTCGGCAAAAAGGATGGTGAATCCTTACGGCTATGCGTTGATTACAGGAAATTGAATGCTGTAACCAAAAAGGATTGTTATTCTTTGCCTAACATTAACGATTTATTGGAATGCGTTGGTAAGGCTAAGTTTTTCAGTGTCATAGATTTACTAATGGGGTTTTGGCAAATACCTATGGTTTCAGATTCTATTAAAAAACTGCTTTCATTACACCTTCAGGGTTGTACCAGTTTACAAAAATGCATTTTGGTCTTTGTAACACACCTGCTACTTTCCAACGCACACTAGAAACCACATTGCACGGTTTAGTAGAGAGAATTTGCTTAATATATATAGACGATATTTTTGTCTTTTCAGAAACTTTTGATGAGGATTTAAAACGCCATAGGCAAGTTTTCGAACGCCTTCGCGATGTAGGATTAAAAGTAAAGCCTCGTAAATGCAAATTTCTTAGATATGAAGTGTCCTACCTGGGAAACATCATTTCAGCCGACAGTTTTCGACCGGATCCCGAGAAAATTGAAGCAGTTAAATCATATCCCGTGCCTGATGATATCACTTCGGTTAGGAGTTTTCTCGGGTTTTGTCGTTATTATAGGCGTTTTATCAAAGATTTCGCAACTATAGCTAAACCATTAAGTCAGTTAACCAGTACCACTAAAATATTTCAATGGAATTCGGATGCTCAGGAGGCATTCTAAACCCTGCGGAATAAGCTTATTAATCCGCCTATATTTCGAATAGCAGACCCCACTAAGCCGTACTTTCTCCAAACAGATGCAAGTACTAAAGCCATCGGCGGCGTTTTGTCACAAGCTGATGAAGATAACAAGTTGTACCGATCGCATATGGATGTAGGCTTTTACAGAAAGCTGAACAAAATTATACAGTTACTGAGTTAGAGGCATTAGCAGTGGTATACTTCATGAAATATTTTAGAAATTATATTTATGGTCAAAAAATCACTATAATAACAGGTCATTCAGCCCTAAGGTGGCTCTTAACAAATAAAAATGCTTCTGGCCGTTTACAACGTTGGGCCCTATCCCTTACCGAGTTCGACTTTACCGTGGATCATCGGTGAGGGAAAAAGATGGGCCATGTAAACGCATTGTCTCGAGCTGATTACAAAGAGGGCAAAATACAATCTGAACAACCTCAAGAAGAGGACATTAAATTTGCATATGCAATTACAACAAAATCAAATAACAATGACACTCCTAAGACTACAGAGAACCAAGATGATCACAACCGAATCGATTTTAAGACTAAGCAAGAACAAGATCCTGAGTTAGGTCTTTTAAAACGTTACACAGAAAAGGGGGAGAGCCTTACAGACACCACGCTAGCTTCGCATTTTGCAGCAGTGGAGCCAAGGTATGTGGTTAGTGATGGAGTAATGTATCATCATTACCCAATGCCGAAAAATAGACAAGGAATTATTTTGGAACAACTTGTTGTTCCGTTCTCTATGAGACAAGAATTGATGTCTTGATGTTTTTGGAGGCAACCACCTGGGTATTCTTAAAACTTATCAAAACTTATTTCCTAAATTTTATTGGGATGGCATGTACCGGGACGTTTCAAATTGGGTCAAATCGTGTTTGGAATGTTCCAAACGAAAATTGGGACCACCCCGTCCTAAAGCCCCATTACATCCTATTCCCGCGACAAGGCCGAACTATACATATCATGTAGATGTCTTAGGTCCGTTACCACTGTTATGGATTTGCTTCGCCAGAACATTTTGGAATTACATTCGATCCTGTTCTGGAAGCTCCTATGATGTACGATGACATCATCACATGTGGAGTGACGGCATCTCGATCCTTCTAGAATGTTCTACGGATTTCGTAGACTGATGTCATGATTATTCTAGAAGATTCTTTGATTATATTTAAAGACGGTTGCTTACCACAACTTGAGTTACTGTTTAGTTACACTGAAGTACTGTTTCATTACTGTTCAGTGTACTGTTTCTTATTGTCTCGATTCAACGTTACTTTTGCTGTCTTGTTTACTACGTTTTGTTTACTTACTTCTGTTGGCTTTCAATAAACGTTTGTTTTCTTCAACTCAACGTGGATCTACGCCTATGGGAATACAACAGAAGCTTTCTGGCGCACTGAGTAGGATCTTGTTCAACACTACGATCGACTGCCACATAGTCAACGGATTGATCAAGATGAAAGTCATCGCATCATCGCCGAATTCAAGGACCTGATGATACTCACGTAGCAACAACAAGAAATGATGCTGAAGATGGAGCAACAACGGAAGGACGATCAGGCAAGATTCGAAAGTATACTTGAGAAGGTCACGTCAGGTACGACTTTAACTTCTACTTCAACGGTCACTTCGGCAACTTCGAACTTCCCTCCTTTTGATTCAACGTCTGAACTTTGGACCGATTATTACGCTAGGTTCTGCACATTCCTGGGCGCTCATTCTGTTTCGGACAATAAGAAAGCCCAAGTATTTCTTACGAACCAATGAGCCACTACGTACAAGCTATTGGTTTGCTAAGCAACATTATTTGTCATTTGGCGAAGGTCTACCACAAAAAGAAGCTTTCCACACCAAAGGCAAGCAAAAATTCCGTGAAAAGAATTAAATTCATCAACTCGGTCAAGGAATCCAACGACAATATGCCAAAGCTTGAAGTAGCCAATATAGGTAATTTCATATCCACTGACTACTGGCATAGGTTGGGACAGCCGAAGTTAGATAACCCCTGCTGCCGCTATGAGACCGCCAGCAAACATGATTACCAGTGAAAGGCACCTTCGTTAGGAATACTCGCTGCCAAGGGTCAGAGTTTGGTTGTGACGTTCGATTTACGGTAACCGACATTCCTGACTTGAACCTCTTGGGACGAGAGGCAACCAAACAGTTGGGAATCTCCGTGGATAAGGCAATGGACAATGTAATTTCTTGCAACGCAATGTTTAGTCATCTCAAGGCTGACATTAGGCTACGAGACCAATGCAAAGGAACTCTGCGAAGAATTCCGCAACCTTTGGAAGTCAGAACTGGGATACCTTAAAGACTTTGAACTAGAAGTCGAATTCAAGCGACAATCCCACCCGATTTTCTGCAAAGCAAGACCGGTCCCTTTTGCCATCCAAGCTGATTTGGAGAAAGCGTACGAAAGCGGCATTGCGAAAGGAATTTGGGAGCCGACTCACTTCAATGAATACGGCACGCCAGTTGTTCCCGTTCGCAAGGCGCTGCGTCCAGGTGAGACTAAGCCTGCATTGCGTGTTTATGGTGACTATTCGGTCAGTATAAACCGGCAGCTAAAAGACCATCGACACCCGCTACCTCTTCCGGAGGATCTCATGCCTGAACTAGGACGTGGATACGGGTTTACAAAGATTGATCTGGCTGATGCGTATAACCAGATGAAACTAGGCCCAAGAAGTCAAAGGAGACTTGCTCTCAATACACACAAAGGTGTGCTTCTTCAAAAACGACTGCCGTTTGGCATCAAATCCGCTCCAGGTTACTTTCAGCAAACCATGGATCAGCTTACACAAGATGACCTAGTATTGCTGTCTATCTGGACGACATTTTGGTCAGTGGCAAAGATGCTAATGATCATCTGCGGAATCTCCGACGATTACTTCAGCGTCTAGATAATAAAGGACTCTGCTGCCGACTGGAAAAATGTCAGTTTGCACAACAGTGGGTTGAATATCTTGGACACTTACTGTCGAAAGAAGGAATCGCCAAAGGACCAAAGGTCGACGATCTCCTCAAATTACCGGCACCACAAGACGTGTCCAGTCTGAGAGCATTGTTGGGTTCGGTACAGTTTTACGCCAAGTTCCTTCCTACCAACCTGGCTACAATTTCCGAAAAACTGTTCCGTGTTACAGAGAAGAAAACGCCCTTGAAATGGGACGCAGGACAACAATCTGCATTCGATCGACTAAAGCAACTTCTTTCCTCTGAAAACGTGCTGGTTCATTATAACGAATCAATACCATTAGGAGTTGCTTGCGATTCTTCCAACGTTTGAATTGGTGCAGTATTATTTCACCGCTATCCAGATGGAAGCGAGCGGCCAATTTGCAACGTCTCAAAAATTCTTAATGAATCCCAGAAGAACTACAGTCAGATTCAGAAGGAAGCTCTGGCTATTATCTTCGGGTTAAAGAAATTTTACCAATAGCTTTATGGAAGGAAATTTACGTTGGTCACAGATCATCGACCACTTATTGCCATGTTTGGGCCCGTAAAAGAAACACCGATTCTCGCCGCAAACAGATTGGCACGTCGGGCACTCAATGTTGGGACAACTTGATTACCAAATTGAAACTGTTAGATACTCCTTGCTCAAGCTCCAAACAGTAGAGGTTAAACTACTTAACGTTTAGTTGTTAGAACTCTTGGGGCAGCGCAGAAGTGGACTAGCACGCACTCAGTTCTCGGAGGCAATGCAACGGTTAAGATAGGCGTTTCGGATACTACATAGCTTGCCAATGAGCATAAGCTAGAGCTGCGCTCTAGCGTCCAGAAAATTCAACAACGTGCTCGCCACATCGCCGACCAGCAATAGTATTATCAAGTCGCTGTTCATTGTTACTCGTTTAGGGACAGCAATGTCAAGTTTACTCAAGCTCGTACCAACGTGGACCCATGGTCAGAGATTTGAACAGCGCGGTGTGGTTTCCCCTCGAAGTGAACTATTAGGGTAGGGGCTACGGGCAAATCAACTAAAGGCAAGTCTTCTAGTTTCTAATAAAGCCGTACGTAGGACTATTTTAAAGTCATCCTAGGAAGTAGGCCCCCCGGCAGAGTAAAATTTCACGATCGTCGTGGTATTAGGCGTTCGCTGGCATCGCCCTTGGGATGGGAAAATGCGAGTCGTGCTTTGATTGCTGATGCGTGAAGATCGTATCCTGACGGCGTAAACAATGGTCACGTCTACATGGAGCGTACTTTAGGCCGGGAGTGACCCACCTGACCCAAGTACTATGTTGTGTCTCTATAACCCGTAATAATTATAGTTCATGCACGGTCGGTCAACCGTTTGAGTCACCGCTGGTGAAATCTCAGCATAGGATTGGCGCCTATGGCGGGACAATAGGAAAACTACCACAGGAATCACAGGCAAAATTTGGGAGACCAGGAATGTGTACGTGAATAATTCACTGATTCGCCAGCATGTTCGTGAGTTGCACCATATTCCATTGAATTTTCTTGCACAGGAAATCATTATTTACAGCTGGTGCCACCTGAGGCCGTTGAGTACCAACTGCCATCTATTCTACGGTATCAGCTGAACCGAAATGATAACTGGGTGTTGCTTTTGTCGACCGAGACGGAATGGCCGTAACTGTCGACCATGCACGTAGCTGATATCGCATACGAATATGACGGCTTTATTAGTAGTAGTGTAGAACACCAATAACAAACCGCAGTGTAAGACTTAGTTGGCCTACCCGAGGAACTCGGTAAAATAGTGAATATACACGCTGCCCCTAAAAGGCTATCAAGTTGGAAGTGCGAGAAATAATGAACCGTTACATGGATATGCAACAGTGTAAAAGGTATAATTCCGTTGTTTTCACCTAATTTAATGTTCCTAATCATAAAAGAAAAATGACATATAGCCCCACCAATGATAATGATGCCCCCCAACAAAACTGATTTTTATAAAGCATCGACTAATTATTATTATTAAAATAGCGTCTTTAAAAATTGTACGCATTCCCCTGGTGTCGGTAAGGGATGTGAAACTCTAATATTTGTAATTGGGGGAAATGGATTTCAACCTAGGTCCACCATAAATTCCTTGCGCAATTCTGACAAAAGTCGAAAGCAGTTTATAATGTACATCCTATACAAAAGTCGAAAGCAGTTTATAATGTACATCCTATACAAAAGTCGAAAACAATAGGTTTGTGCTATTGCTTTTAATATACAGTTTGACAAATGATGAAAATATGTAAAAATTGTTTTTTTGCTTTTCAGCATGTCAGTTTCCAAAGATTTTACATCTTTGGAAGTCGGCTGGTGGGAGATTTACGCTTTCGAGTGTCACGTCGCGCGTTCGAATCCTGAGGGGGAACCTATGCTTTCAGTATTTTTCAAGTTATCTTTATTTTTCCTTTGGTATTTGGTCGAAATCCTCCGTGGACTACAGTCAATCTTTTTACTACCGCAAACACTTTTGGGATGCAGTTGACCAATTTAGGCATATATTTACTCCAATGGTTTTATCTTTTAAGCAGCTAATTAATGTGTATAATGTGTATGCTATTGTATAATTTGTATGAGGATTTTTTGTGTGAATTTGTCTCTTGAAATGTGTGTATTGCTCCTGTAAAATTAATATGGTTAACAATTGTGCATAAGTGTGCTTTTGTGTATGTAATTGTCATGTGTATAATGTGTGTAAGTGCCAGATCTTGGGTGTGGCACGTGGCAATGTAAAATTAAAATGTTAGTCTGGAGATAGCGAAATCCAGTAAATTTTGTCATGGATGACATTGTTGCCTTAATGTTTGCATTTGTATTGATCACTGCACGAACAATGAGCAAAACCATTGCAAACCGCGTATGTAATTTGATGCATCGTATGCACAAACAAATGCATAAGGGTTATCAGATGCACGATGTCAGTGTAATATACAAGACGCTTGCATACCCGTGTGCAATAGTTGCTACATCTGCACTTACGACAGCAGTCGACATAACCATTGAAGGGACGGTGTAATCGACATTACAATTGCACCCGAACTGATTTGCGCGCATTCGTAGTAACCATACTTGCTACAGTGTGCAGTTTCCGCACACAAATAAACATGAACGACGCATTTCTGTGCAGGTTTGTGACTTTTATGTTTTGATTAAAATTTGTCTAACATTGCTCTGTGCTTTTGCATTTTTCTTGCATTTGTTGTTCCCTATGCATGAGTGAATTTGCGTTGCTATGTGAATTTTGAGTGTAAAGTGGGATTTTAAATTGGATTCATTTTTGAGTGTAGATTCTGGGAATTCAGAGCAACTAAAAGCATTTCAAAAATTGAGCTAATTAGATTATGGTTTATATTTTCGATTCCGCGAAATTGCCAGAACTTTTGGTATTTAAGAGGCTGAGCAGTTGTCTTAAAGCCTCAGTTACCAAACAACTACTGCCAGTCGGGTAAGTGGCTATGCCACCTTTGAATCATATTTTGTTATAATTCTTTAACGTTTGCTTAATTAAACGGTTTTCAATCTACTGTAAAATTAAATTATAAGTAAGCTTTCGATATTAAGCACCAGTTAAGAGTACCCATATACCCAAGGTTCACTCGGGCTGTAGATAGTGTCAACTAAGCCCAAATCAAACCGCTGTTACCTTACATCATGCGCCCAATACTGCTGAGCGAGTTCGAGCAACCCGAGTACGACGCAGTTCTCCGTCGTACGGGCAACCGAGCCCTGCTGGACACAACACATGATATTTATTGGGGTGTCAGACGCACTCGTTCGAGAATCGAAAGCGGTGGCATACCGGGTCGATGTTATAACGTTATGGGTCGGCTGTTGGAAGAAGTCCGAGAATTCAAATATACAGGTAGAGGCCGCTGGCCACAAATAATAATTCATGGGGAACTCTCTGGGACTTCCGATCCTAGAAAAGGCCGATCTTCGAAACTGGCTTGTGTGCGGATGTCTCGATGTCACCTTAGCCACTCTCATCCAGCTAGCGAATGCTCTTATCACCAGCCAAACGCGTTGCATCACACTTCTTTGGTGGTTTCATCTATATCGCCGCCCGAGCAGATCGAGGCGACAACCTCGAACGCTGCATTCAAGAAAATCAAACGCTACGTGGGAGTCTTATCCAGATGGTTGCCAAATCGTGCGTGGGCATTGATCTCGGTACCATCGCACCACTGAGGTGCCGTCAATCATGAATCTTTCGCATGGTCACTGGAGTTCAAACAAGTTGCACCGACTTTTAACGCCATCACAACGTTATATTGAATGTGCGACTGCTCGATTGGCCTTTAGCGTTCAATGTGGCGGCCGCTTGGGAACTCGACCTGCCGTATTTGGAGTGGCATAAATGGCCACAGTGGAAAGAACCAACGGTCTCGCGCACGCATAGTCTTGCCCAATTAGTGAGAGACGCCAAACTACGACGTCTTCTGCTGTGGGTAACGGGCTCAATACCTCCACCGATGCAATTAGGCTACTTCAGCAGTGTGAGCGGCACGCGAAATCTTTTCTAGGACAGTGATCGAAGGGACATTCACCCGTGGCGATACGTGCGCAAGGGAATAAACTATGTGATATAATGGGTCAACCCACTCTAAAAGGGCTAGTTTGCAAACCAGTACATTATAGGAAGCGACGCAAAACCGAGACAAATCTAGAACATTCAACTCTAAGACAATACCTTATCGAACCCTTCACAGGTATGGCAATCGCAGGTCGCATAGCTTAAGTTCTTAGGAATGGGCTCAAACCAATTTAAGTAGCAATGACAAATTTCCATAACTACTGCCTACAAATTTCCATAACTACTGCCTACATCTGCTCCCGTAGAAAAAACGCCGGTAACCGGACACCCATTCCATCGAAAACGGGTAAACCAAACAGCCTTCATGAAATTGATCTCGGGGCATCTGATCTCAAACTCAAGTCTCAAATGGCGAAATATTTTATCAAACGGGTCTTTTCTCAAACAGGGTCTTTTCTCAAACACGATTTCTAAAATGTTTGGAGATGCGTGTCATAATAATCTGCTCGAAAATTATGGACTAAATATGTATATACTATGCAATGTTATTAATATGTATATGCTTTGTTAGTAATTGACGTAGTCCGCTCATACTTCTACTATGGCAACACTTTGGAAATTTTGAAACTCAGAAACAAACATCCATGTTTACCTGAAAAAATGGTTATAACTCAGAAGCACGAGTGAACCACGGTAACAAAATGTTAATTGTAGACAAAATGCGTTTGAAACTCATCAACTTAATACTTGCAAAAATTTCAAACCCCATATGCGTAAAGTTCGAAAATTCCCTGAATTAATGGTGAGAGGGTTATGTTTCTATTTTTGGGGTATATTTCCATATTTTTTATATATTTCTCCTAAATTATACCAAAGTTTCACAAGCTTCCCAGTGTTTTTCTAAATTTTACAACATTTTTTACCCAATATTTCTTCAAATAAAAACATATAAAATTCTTGACAACTGGGCTGTGCGGACCACGCGCACGCATCTTATCGTAAATGATGCATAACATTTAAATACTTCCCTTAGCAGGTCAAAGTTAATCTTGGACGAAACCAGTGGACCAATGCAGCGTGATCCGGTACATTATAATCCGTTTCGTGTTAAAAACAATTATTCGTTTCATGTTCAGTCATTGTGTGCTCGCGCTCCATCGTTAGGCCGGGTTAAATATCCTTAAGACTTCTAAAGGCACCAAAATTAAAAGTGACTGATCTAGTAAACCTTATTTTGCTTTGGGTGTAGTATCGACCCAAGTGCGTGTAACCATAGTATGTTGAAATGTATCGAAGTTTCAAGAGTGCTAATGTAATGTTCGGTTATAAAATGTAGCGTTTTATGAAAATGCAATGCTATGGGGGTCACTGATGTGTGTTTCAATCGGGCCCGCGACACCGCCTTGCCCTAACTTAGCACAAAATTAGCGCGCCGGCTGTCTCGATACCAGGGCGCATCAGTCACGGAACGTCTTCGTGTTAGTAGTAGTTCATCGTATGTTGCACGTAAATATTACTTAGTAATTTGTACGCGCATAATTTTCCAGAACTAAACCAGGGAGAGACGCCCCAACCCTCAAAACAGCTGGCCCGATATCCCACTAAAACCTAACAACTTTACACCAACTGAATAAACGGTCATTTTCCACGGCCAAAATTTCCACTTTAGACCCTTGCCTGGAGGAGCGGTGCCATCTGAACTATTTAAAAGACTCTAAGGCTTCCGAAAAATGCCGTGGGGTCTACCGCATACTCCCCACTATTCACCAGGATGTCCCAATTTCAATCGTCCAGGGCAATACCCAGAATAGGGGAACTACGCCAAATATGGACAGGCGCCTAATATGGACAACTTTCGCATTCAGCCTCACGGAGCTAGTTAGGAAATGCATCTTTTTGCGCGACTTTTTACTATAACGTAGCTGGCTAGTTTGTGCACCCACTGCGCAAGTTCTGTTTAGCTAAGTTTTGTTTTCGTTTAGTTGTAGACATTTTACTAATAGCATTCTGATGTCGCTTTTTAAAAACATAGATTTGTAGGTGTGAGGTTTATTTTTTTTTTGGTTTAGGGAATTTTAATTCCCAGTGGCCGTCCATAGGAAAATTATAGCTTATTCGAAAGCTTGTAATCCGTAGATTTTAATGGTGTAAACAAAACATAGGGTCACCGCTGAAGTTATTGAGTTATTTAACAAAATTTAAATTTTTCCAAAAATTTCGTAGGGATTCCTAATATGAACACCAGCTGTATTTTCGGATTCCTATTATAGACATAGGATTCCTAATACGGACACTATCTACAAGTTGCAGGGTAAGGACATTTGGGTATATTAATTCAACTAAACATTAACTTACAGTGTCGTCGTGCTGGCCCTAACCACTGCAGTTTTTGCGCAATGCATAAAGGATATTATAAAATAGGATGAATTGATGTTTGCAGTGACCTAGGCTAAACCCAACGGATATAACAACTGCTCTTGATGTTTGCTATAACGATAGTAACAGGACGTTATTAGCCCATATCATTATGACGATCTCTAGTGTCTATCATGTTAACATAGTCTTTTACTTTCAGGATTTGCAAAAACGATGAATTAACCCTCCGATCCCTGAGCTTTTCGGTTTAGCTCGAATCTCTTGACAGGGTCCACTGTACCCCTCTCCAGAATTTCTTTTATTTTGTGTCATAACCTGAACCTATGGAACAAAAAGGCTATAATTCGATAGAAAACCACATCATTCATGTGCATAATTCTTATCTTCATACAAGCGCTGAAGGCATAGCGCATCTCATCTGCTATCAAGGTTTCGCCAGACTAGGAATAAAAGACGTAGGTAAATTTTTTCAAACTCTTCAAACAAGTCGGCTACCAACGCAACTTTGGGATTTCAGGCTTGCGGTATATTTCCATTCAATCCCAGTGCTGTCCCAGACGAAGCGTTTTCGACGTCGTATGCTGTTCAGCAGCCTGAGGAGGTAGCTGCTTCCAACATGGATGTTTTCTTGGGGCAGTAATGATATCGCGCACGCAGAGACTAGTAATTTCATCCAAGGCAGGATCAATATGGTGAGCCCAGGGCCCGGTGATTTCATTCCAGGCGATGGCACAAGTTCGGAGCGCCGCGAGTCTGTGGATCTGCCCATGACTTTAACACCATGCTCATCACAGCGGCAGCAAGAAAGGGAGAGATGTGACATGATTTTGGGAAGCGAGAGTGGTGGCTGGCGGCCCTTTACACAGCAAGAATTTTAAGGCGTGGGCCTTGATGAATCATGCCCATATGGCGACTCACCTTGTGGCTCATCACAAGACCAACAAACATACGCAACCTTGACTCCCGTTCATCCCAGCGCTGTCCTAGTGCTGGGTTCCGAAGTTCAAGTTACAGTATCAAGTCAAATGTAAGAAGCTATCGTAGCTTCCAAGAGCTTTTTGACGATGAGTTGTCTCCTGTTATTGCGTCGACAAACTCGGGTTCACATGGTTGGCAACGAAATAGGACTCACCTTACTAGCGATGGTAGTATGCAAATGATTGAAGCCTGTGGAAAGAAATCTGGTGTGCACCGCGGGATGGGTAAACAGCCAAAGAAATCAAAAAAGATTTCAAAAGGCCCACTGCTGAATACGTATGATCTATGTCTCGTTTGCGGCAAAATAGAAAAAGGGTCATCCAATTGGATCCAATGTTCTGAATATGATCTGTGGTAACATGACACCTGTCCTGGTAAACAACTGAAACGTTACTTCTTGTGTTTGTCTTGCTTAAATGATGTGAATACTTGAGCCTTGTTACAAATCTTCCTATGAACCCATTCCCGAATTCGTCACGTGATAATAGCAGCTTAAACTGAGAGGGGTTGCTTATTTGCAATTCTGTATCTTGCTACACTACAGGTATCTTTCGTTTGATTTCTAAGCTTATAAACCCTTAAAAGTTGACGTAGTTTTTTCATAGATTCAAATTAGTCGTCGATGTTACTCATTATGTTCTCTTGTGTTACTTTTGGACAAAATTCACCACTTTTGCGGAAATAACGATTAAACTAACTTTTTTTATCACAATAGAGATACAGCTTTGGTACGTACATAAGTGTTGCGGTGTTGCACCCTGGTATTTTAAGGTCATACCTATACTTTATTTTGTAAGTATCCAGAATTTTCAATCCTTTATGTTGTTGTCGTTGCTATTGCTTAATCGGGATATTATTAAAATTTTGTGAACATATACAGTATTTCGGCTGTTTACATTGTGCATTACGCTTTGATCATCACCTTTTGGAAGGGGAAAAGCAGCAATATGAATCTGAACCAAGAAATTAA
>JASANE010007717.1:0-16844 GCA_030248225.1 Trileptium ribeirensis
CTCAAAATTAGTCCACTTTAGGGTGCGGATATTTTATGTTTCTATACATGTTTTTTGCTGACATATTCACTCTGGAAATTCATTGATTCTCTTGTCATTTAAATATTTTGACAATGGTAATAATAAAAATTATTTTTGTATATTGTGGTTTTAGGAACATCCCAAAGTCAAGGCGATGGCCTACGCGAATCATTGATTCTCTTTTCATTTACATATTTTGACAATGGTAATAATAATAAATTATTTTTGTATATTGTTGTTTTAGGAACATCCCAAAGTCAAGGCGATGGCCTACGCGAACAGCTTGTTCTCGTTGTTTTCCTGACTGCAATAGTAATCATAGAAATCTGAATACGTTTAGCTTTTGGATTCTACTACTTGCCGTACTATACCAGAAGATGTGCTCTATGCCGAGATCAAAATTTATGCCATCCTTGCAAGATATTTATTGTTTGTTGAACATTAGTTTTGCAGTGGCGACGTTGAATTGTCTACAGTTGTTGTCGTGGTGGTATGTTTACTGTTTGCGTACTCTAAATGTCGTTTGAAATACCACAAAGTCTTTTTTTTTAATTTTTCTATTGGATATTACAATGTATAGTAATAAATCATGATCTTGACGGCATAGCTGGTTCAAGCTTGTCGCTACTATAAATTGTTACCTTAGTATTTGAAATACTGAGCATGCGGAGTTTCTTCAGACAGTGTCCAACTGCTAAAATGTTTTTGAGCGATTTTGAGTCGCGCATAATAAATTTGTATTTTTCATGTAAAACAGAATTTAAGTGCACATGGATCTTTATAAGTGCACTGCTAATCATTTATACACACCTTCCCGTTTCTCGCCTAAAATATCATAGCATCTGATGCCGACAGAAAACCCGTTTTGTAATTCGGGCCCTACATAACGTTCTAACTTGATTATAGTTCATTTAGTAGGCTTCGAATAAGAAATAGATGCCGGCCCATCGGGAAAATAAAGGATTCTCGTTTTTGAGCGATGATCCATGGGCGTAAAGAAAAGCCCCGGGGCAATTTCCTTGAAATTTTAATAACGTAGAATTCTCATCTGCGAGTGAACCATTGGCGGACCAAGGTAACCCTGAAGGCCCTAAATGTGATGTATGATATGCCGTTCTCGGTATATTAAGTCTTAGCCTAAGTTTAGGTCCTTATATGAGAAAATACACTAAGCCAAGTGGGTGACTGGCGCCCTACGGATAAGCCGCTCTAAGCTGTTTTTTTCTAACGATGTGACGAACCGCCCCTCGCGGTTACCTGGGCCCATTGGCGTATAAATTGTTTTCCTCTTTAAGGGCATTGTTTTAGTCCTCATGAGTATGTAGTTGTCTTTTCGCATCAACCAAATAGTTGAATTTGGTTCTTTCAATCTAGATGTAGCTGGAAGACAATAATGGCCGCTGTAAAGCTGTTGGGAGTGTTGATCTATACCAACAGCGATGCACTTGCATATTAGACATCCATGTAATATGGCATGAGATATGGTCATACAAGATGACTTTTGAAATTAATTTTTTGAAATATTTTATTTTTCATGATTTGGGTAAGAATAATATATTTTATATGCTGGCCATTTTGGGGAAGGCCGAAGGGCGATCTTTTCCGTGGTACCTTGGACCTGAGCATGTATGTTTTAACTTATATATAATACGACGTAGCGTGTTGAGTCATTGCTTTCGGCATAAGATGCCTTAATGATCTGAGCAACAACGTCGTCATAGTTTATCGGTTAGCTGCGCGACTTGAACACGACCCTTTTCTCGGGTCAACGCGTCGGCAACAGTTCATTCCACGCTTGTGAAATGCTAACTGATTCATGAAGCAAGGGATTAAAATGAATTGTATATTTTTCGTAATGTATGGTTCGACCACGCACTGTAATATATATTGCAAGAGTAAAGTTAAGATGAACCCCTAACCATTCTCTTTTGACACCATGTGCAAAACGTTGTGAGAGAAGAAAACTCGAATTTCAATAGCCGTGTGCGATTTCGACATTTTTCTGTTCCATAACACCATTAGAGAATGCAATTGGGCGTATGTACTTTAACACCAATGTGCTCGCGAACATTTAATTATTATAAAGTACGAAATATAATTGTTCTTCGATGCAAAAATGAAATTTGTGTTCAGTGAACAACTGTATAGTAATTGCTTTTGACAAATGACTGTGGTAAAGGGCGCAGCTTAAGTTTACTCATGCATTGTCGACTATACATATTGATTTGACTACAATACCACCAGATAAGTGGTGTGTTTGAATTAATACATTGTGTCATAGGGGAATGGATGTAATTGGTACTGAAGGAACGCGTCTAAATATATTGAGCAATAATTGCAAATGCTCTGGATTGAATTTGTAATGATATTGCACCAAGAGCAATCAAATCCATATTATGAGCTCTAAGCTGCTCAGTAAATTATATGTTCGTACAATATTAGAGCTGATATGTATTAGCTATAATATAGCTGTCACTTTTTGTCTTGCCGCACACAGTTTTGAAGAGAACCAAGGATACATTGCAATATAGAGCCACATTTAACAGTAATGAGTTGCTATTCCCAATCTGATGCCTGAATTCGGTGCAAAAATGACGTTTTAACGTCAAAATGTTGCTTTATTGAGACGGATAACCCATAAATACGTTTCATAATAGTTTATATAATCCAGCGCTTGTGCGTCTCGCGTTCAAGCTATGTGCAAGCTAAAATGTGAAACGCTTTGCGCTACAGATCTTAATGCAATGGTTTGTTCGTAGCTCCGACATATTAATCGGCTTTTGTTTTTCAATATTTGAAGATCAATTTTTACGATAGCTTGCTGCGCGCTGTCATTTTGCAAGTACGTCGTCTTTTACTTTGCTTTGCTACGTTACTTCAATAGCCGACCAGTCGCTCTCAGATTTGGTTTGCGATAATATACTGGTTCGATCTCTGCCGCCGGCTTCGTTTTTGAAACGTTTAACGTTCATGATGCCTAATCCAAACTTATGCACTGCTAAATATAGACATGAAAACGCTGCAATAAAAACGAATTCCTTTCTAGCGAACAATGATACCGATTTGCTGTACCAATTCATATTGCGGATTTGCGAACTCTTGTGCGTAATACTATAAATCCTGGTTCGGAAACGTACAGATTTATAAGCTAACTTGATTAATTTATTTTGATAAAACGAGTAAGATGAGAATTGCAATTTTATTCAAAAATATATCAAGAAAATCGGGTGCCTGAGTGTCTAGCCAAATTAATATGTTATTCAAACTATACCAGTGCAAATCGAGTACCTGAATCTGTCTAGATAACATTGGACTGGGTGTCATTCAACTCCATTTATAGGCTTTATAAACATTAGTAGACGTGGAACGCTTTCCTTTTCGGAAAATAGCGAAGTTCTCGCATATGGTTTCACACTTTCGGAAGCTGAACACATGCATTATTGGGAACTTTGTGCAGCTTTGTATATTGAAGCCGACGTAAAGTTCCTGTATTTTGACTATATACATATAACACACAGGTTTTCTGAAATTCGGTCCAGGGCCTGTGCATAGAACTTCTGTGTTTCCGTTCTCTCCGAATTGGCGGTCCACTTACTCTTAACCGAAAGTTGCGTAGTGCTTTTCAAAAATTCTTGAAGCTTTCTGAGACCGATACAGGGATCGCCACACTCAATTAGCAAATAGAAGAGACGAAAAGGAAGAGTAGATCTGGCAGAGAACCCGCCTCCTTTCGATATTTTGTCGGAAATTTCGAAATTTTTGGTAGTGCGAACTACTACTGTTAAACGTGTTTGGGCGCGTGGATGAACAATTTCCCGGAGTCTGCTGCTACGGGGGGGGTGGTTCAAGCGGCGACATAAAAGTGTAGGGAGTGAGGAAGTGCCTACTAAGATCCCCTTCACCCCTCCTTTACGGCGACGCCGGATCCGCTACTTGCGGACATCCTGTCAATTTTGAGTTCGTTATAAAATATACTTCAATATTTTATTGATCGGGAACCGGTTCACAACGCCAGCGACGCAACGTTGGGTTACAATGTTCCGGCGCTTCCTAGACAAATTGAGAACGAGCCATTAAAACGCGTTTGAGGCTCCGTCTAGTTTCTTAAGTTAAGGTACGGACAACGTTCGTAGTTATTACTAGGCTTTTTCCAAAAGTGGTCCCTGGCTGCTCGAATGAGAGGACACCTATATATAATATTTTGTGGATGCTCGAGATGTAAATTTATGACAAAAGGATTAAATGTCGCCTTGATTTAGTGTGAGCAGGTCGAGTTTAGATAGATTGGTAGCTTTTTTGGACTATGGTCAGGATGTCGGCAAAACTTTATAGTTTTTAAGCTCATTGCATAGGACTTTCCCCAAATTCAATTGAAACGATTTCCAAAATATTTCAATTAATTTAGGAAATATTTTCAGACTATTTCATTCAGAACAAAAATTAGGTGCAAATTTTATCTCAATCATGTAAGACTAAAGCACGAAATTTTTGGTAAGCTATTAATGAGCTGTAAATTTTGTTAGGAATTAGTGGTTTGGTAATAATAACCAAATTAAATAGGAAAATGGCTTTATCAAATTTCCAGAATGTTTTTGTATTGAACGAAAGTTAATAACAACCCTACTAGAAAATATTTTACCGAATCCAAAATCGCCCTTGGTGTTCAAAATCTTTTAAACACTGACAAAACTGAACCAACTTGACTTGGGCCCGTCTCTCGACAAACAAAAATAGATATCAAATTTTACGGAAAGCAAATCCTTTATCAGGTGTTTTTAAATCATTCAAGTAGTACGGTAATCCTTACTTTATTTACACTATCGGTTTTCGCTATTATGGCAGCTAACACAGGTGAAAAATTGTTCTCTGTGTTATCTTTCAGCTTCATACGTTTCATCAGTGTGTTTTTGGTTTTTCATTATTACGATGCGGCTGCAAAGCAGGCAGATGTCATCAATGAACGCAATGCCGCTGTGCGGACTTCAAAAGGCTGGGTTAGAGGAACCCTATTCGAGACACAATCAGGAGCGAAAGGATATCAATTTTTGGTAAAAAAGTTGTTTTAATTGCAATTAATCCAAAACGCTTATTATTTTTAGGTTAACAGTTGAGGTTGAGATTTTATTACCGATTTCACAAACATAGATCATGTCTAGCTTCTGTTGTAGAGTCTCGTTCTGATTAAATTAATAAGTATCCAAATTTTTGAGTGTCGGCAACTGAATTATTTCTGAAAAAATCTTAACCCTTTCATGTTCGAATGATTTTGTGTATCGTCCAATGTTTGACAAATTCAAGCAATCAGCTGTAATACATAAAGCAGAAAGAGTCTGATTGAAGGCAATAATAACCACTGTTTCTCTTAGCGCGAGGCGAGCCCGAGGTAAGCTGTATGCAGGCTTAGGTAATTTTCACCGATTTGTCGGCTTTTTCCAGTGCTTGATAGGCCGTAGGGACCGGTACTTACATATTCCATCAATAGTTTCGAACAAGCGGAATATCTAAATCAGATATAATTTAGTGGTTAATACGCTGTTCTTTTTTATTTTTTCGTTTTATGATAATTCCTAAAAGACGGTTTCCTCTCATTAAGCACAAAAAAATTTGGACCAAAAATCGTAGATTTAACTTCGATTTATAACATCAAAGCTAAACTATATATCATAGTTTAGATTATATTAACTCAGATTATTTGTCGCTCGTTTGCAAGAACGTTCAAAAAATTTTATAGTACATGAAACAATTTAATTCTCGAATTAGTTGGCATGGGAATGACTATTTACAAGCGAGCGAGTTAGATGGTCTCCAGGCGGTCTGCTTGCATAATCCAGGGCAACGATCTCCCAAGTAATCAAAGCTCAACTATTTATCATAGTTTAGATTATATTAACTCAGATTATTTGTCGCTCGTTTGCAAGAACGTTCAATGAAGTATCAGTACTGGTATAGTACATGAAACTTCTAATTGTCGGAATTAGTTGGCATGGAGAAAATGCAACTATTTACAAGCGAGCGAGTTAGATGGTCTCCAGGCGGTCTGCTTGCATAATCCAGGGCAACGATCTCCCAAGTAAATCGCGATAGGATTAAGTTAAAATAAAACACTACAATATGTCGGTATTACCTATTTGTTGCTCGAAAATATGACCTACAAACGAACCGACATTCGCGAAAAACTTGAGACCTTCCATCTAAAATCAAATGTCTGGATACCTCTAACAAATAAAGAAGAATGGTTTTAGTGGCTACATGGCTCATTCTTTCTATCGTGTCCTTCGTGCCCGCAGTAAAGACACCATAAATAAGCTTTTGCCTCTTTTTTCACTAAGTATAAACTTTACTCGTTTGCTTTTCACCGAAAAAAATTAAGTAGGCAGAGCCAATCTCGACTTATGTTTTTAAAAGGATACTCGATCATCCAGGCTTTTGGAGATGCCTGACTGTAGTTTACCAAAAACAGCGAACTATGACGCAGAATTAAATTGGAGTTTGAACACAAAAATGCTTCACAATATTTTAATTCCTCTCTAGTCTCAAGGCTATTGTATTATCACTCTATCCGCGCGTCTATATAAAAACAAATTTACTGTACTGACTCTAGGCTCGGAAATGATACGCCCCATGACACAATATTTCTGTATATATACTACGGTTCACAACAAATACCAAAAAATTTAAGACAAAGGTACGTACATATAAACATCCAGAACTTACACTGAGAATCGGAAAAACTGTCCAAGTATTCAAAGCACCAAAACCCAAAATTATAATATTAAATAAAATATCGCGAAAGTGAGCACGGACTCTTTAACGTTCAACATCGTGCCGTAGTGTCTATATATATGCACTTGACTACAATATCACTGTACCACCTTAAGATCCACGAGCTGCGAGATTATCCACAATAATCGCCAAATAATGATGCTGAGACGCTGTGTGCGTGAATGGGTGATCCGTTGAAATGTCTCTGTGCTGTAGTACAAATGTGTCAAAGTTCAAAATATTTTATTCCGCTTAACGTACACAGAATTAACCCGGTAATACAACAAAGTCGAAACTATAAACATGCAGAATGGAGTTCTTGCGAACGTTCAATTATTAACAATCCGGCAATCAAATATAATACACGACACAACTGACAAATGCAATGAGTACCGAACAACCGGAGCACTACGATAAAACTCTCGAGCTCTAAGGCTGTCTGATAAGACTGAGGCCACGAGCAGACTGCGTACTTAAATATTCAGGCTCTGGCTAATTGAGATGTTAAGTTCGGGCTTAGGCTTAGGCTTATTCAATGCTCAGGCTAATCGATATGTTTAATCTGAAGTGAATTCGGAATTCAGCTAACATTTTAATTATTCCGAGCCAATAAAATTCAGATGTTATTGGGAATAATTTTGACGTGCAATGGGCTCTTAACTTCAATTTTAGTGTACCCTCGCCCGCTTTTTGTACTGCACTTCTATTTGCATTTGAAAATTTGAATTTATTAGAATAATTGCCAAATAAGACCCAAGTATGTGTAATGAAATGATCGCTAGGAATAAAAATTTAAACATTTAATCATTTCTTTTATTCATAGCCCTATTCACATTTGGTTGGCCTTTTTGATTTAATGTAGTTCTTGTTTGTTTTGTGTTATAGTTGATTTAGGGTTCACTTCAAAAAGGTATTAGAGTGCTAGATGTCTTCGTTTAAATCTATATAATCTGAGACCTCATCATGCTAATCCTGATTTTCTAATCAATGTAATAAAAATAACACAAACGTCACCTCAGTCGTACGACACGATAGTTATCAAGAAAGAACTTATGATTGTCTAGATTTTTTGAACAATATTGGATTTTTAGATAGGCCAATATTTTTTCTAATCAGAGCCCTAACGACAGCTGTATAAAATACCGCAGGATTATCGGTATTATTGTTTTCCAATTTTGTGACTTTTGAAACAATTTTTTGTGCTTTATAGGGAATTCCGTACGCTGAGCCACCAGTTGGGAAGCTGCGTTTCCAACCACCGGTGCCTTCAAAACCTTGGAGCGCTGTGCTAAATGCAACAAACTTTACCGCAGCCTGTTACCAGGTGAAATCCAACAAACCGGGTATTGAGTTTGAACGCTCGGAAGATTGTCTAACTGTAAATATTTTCACGCCAGTGCAGAATATCAGCGCTCCAGAAGCCAGTAAGTTTTGTATTTCATAGAATTGGCCGTTCTTAAAGTCATTTTTCTTAGCTTTTAGAAGAAAAGTTGCTCCACACCCTTGAGAAATGGTTAGAAAAAGGAACAGCTTAGGTGAGGCTGTCGAATTTCTGAAGTGCTCACTGTGTGGCATTAACATGATCTGACAAAGGCTTATAGGGACCGCATAAGAGGCCCATGTCAACTTTGGGCCCGGACGTTATAACGTTAGACAAAAGAACAGTTTAGAGCGGGGGTTCGGGGGGCGGCATCCCCCGACTTAGGCTTAGGCTTAGTACATGGCTCATATAGGGACCTTAGTTTAGGCTAAGACTAAGGCTTAGTATATCGAGAACGGCATGGCATGCATTTTACTTCCGCCCCTAAAGGTTACATTGGCTGTATAAGACATATTATGTTACTGTTGAAACTTATTCTAAGGCTTATGCTTTACGCTTAGTGGAGAATTGAGTTCCCTGTAACTGCTTAATTTAAACAGCCTCGTTGTTTAAATTTTGGCAATAAAATATCACCCCGTTTAATTTTATTTCTTAACATCACGAATTTATAATAGGCTTATATAAGCAAAAATATGTGATTTTTGGTGATAGACGTAGGTGATGAGAACAAATTTCAATTGTATAAAACTTTACTCAGCGACAGATTTGTCTTATGGTTAAAGTGATTAAACCTGAAAAATTATTTATTCACTATTATTTTACACTATTATTTCACACAAATATATTGATATGGTCAGTCTTGGGTATTAAAGACTCAACGGAAGCTTACCCAAAGTAGCAATGTGGATTATGTATGTTCCGGTTTTAGGGAATAGCAGCAACAATTGATGGCATGGGACATACTTGATCGGACCAAATCGGATTGTAGGATAAACCATTTGCTTTTAAAAATCCGTTTATAAGCAATAATTTATGATATGGGATTCCTCATCCGCCAAGTGACAGTGACGCTACTGTATTAATTCATTGCATGTTTCGATCTCCGTGGTACGATTCCTGTCTCCAAAAATGTTGCTTTTACTAAGATTTTATATTTAAAATGTTTAAAAAAGATAACCTTTGTTATCCATTGTGGGAAAATTTGCCTTTGTAATATGCATATAATATTATTCACTGTTTATTTGATGAAATAACACTAATGATACGAATACGATACGAATATGATACGAACATTTTCCATGCAGCGTACTTTTTCTCGTATCCACATCTGGATACTTTTCACAATTTTCTGACGAGTGATTATCATCACAGTAGTAGCACGTTTTCTCTTTGGCATCTCCTTTGCTGTCGCGACTAGATTTGAATCTGTTGCTGCAGATCGGTTGTTGCCATTGTGATTCCAGTTGTGACGATTGTGTTTGGGGTAAATATAGCTATTTGAATATTTGCCTTGAATAGAAGACTAGTTTGAAGAACCAATGGCGTGTTTGCTCATTTGACGCGCGTAAATTTCATCTTTGAGTAGCTCACGCAGTTTTGCCAAAGTCCAGTGGTCAGATCATTTGCGGCGGTGTAGTTCCAAACGTGTCCATTGCGGTAACTTGGACAAAATTATAGGCGTGAACACACGGCCAAACGTTGTTTCTTCAATCCCGAGCGCCACTAGACCACGAATGTTTTTCTCGCACTCGTCAAAAACACGCTGAATATCGTCCGCATCGTTGTTCGCCGTTTTGAGTGTCAACATCGATTCAAAATGGAAAAAGAACTGCGATTTCCAGGTCGCCAAAACGCTGCTTTAGACACTCTACGACTGTTTCATAACTGTCGTTCGTCAGACGGTATCCTTCTATAAGTCTGAGCGCATCACCGCCCAAAAAGACCGAAGATATTTTTGTTTGTCTGTGTTGGACAATTCATTATTTGTATGAATTGTGCTATCAAAACTGTCCCAAAACTCTTGCCACTTGGTGGCATTGCCAAAAAATTTGGGTATGAACAGTTTTCGCAGCTGAAATTTCTTAACTAAAGACCGTTCAGATACACCCGAGACATCTAACCCGGTAGGTTGAGTCGGAACAGAATTCTGTTCGTAGTATTTGTAGGCCTCTATTGCGCCCTCCAGCTTGCAGATGGCATCACGAACCATTTCAGTAAACAGCTGAGCGGTTGTAATTTCTGACGCTAATACTGCTTCATACGTCACTGCACATAATAACTCTTCATCAAGAGATGTGATAATGCTTAGATAATTCTTAAGTTTTAGTACAGTCGCAGTTGCGCTCGCTAGTTTCAGTTCAGACTCTGCGATTATATTATCTGATTTTTGAATTTCTTTCTTGGCATTCGTAACGTATCCGTTACGCTGCTGCTGCTTAAGCTGAGCGGGTGTGAGAACCATTATGTTAGACTTTGTTGTATAATGTGAAATTAAGTTAATAGTCAATGTACAAACTACAACTAGTTAGTTGCCAAGAAGTTACTCTCCGAACAGGTTAAAAATCCTTTGAAACTGTCAATTAACCTTGATTGTTCCTCCAAACATTTCGTGCAACCGCGTAAACACTTGATACCAACAGCAAATTGAGCACTGAACAAATCACAACAGGTACGAGAAGAGCTACAACTAACCCTGTCCTTATACACCAAAATGTTGAGGCAAAATATCGTTATTGAAATAGAGCTACAACTAGCCCTGCAATGTTGTTCACTATAAATCACTGGATCAAGATTGTTCGAATGACCATGTTATCCCTTGTGGGAAAATTTGCCTTTGTAATATGCATATAATATTATTCACTGTTTATTTGATGAAATAACACTAATGATAACGACCGAAAGAACAAACGTAACAGATATTCAATTACTCATCAAAGAACGACCACCAATTCTTCATTCCGATTTATAAGTATATATGTAACGCAACAACTAGCTTTTAGACAAAAAGCCCCTTAAAAACGACACTGTAGTCCATATTCGCTGAATTGACAATCAATGTGCAAAACATTCAATACTTGTGGCTAGCTACCAGGAAACATTTGCATAAAATATTTGCATGAAAAACACTGGCTCTCGCGACATTTCCGGCACAAGAGTGTCTGGTCATTTGCCCAAAACTATAAATGTCAACCCTGATTGATTATCACTATTAATTTATCTAAGTCCAAATCTCTACCACATTTGCGCTTGCGATTACGACGGATCCGAGCAGGTTCCTCAACCTGTTGATACTTCTGGCTTGTCAGCTTATACTTGATGCAATGGATCCCACGCATCTTCGAGCACAAATTTTTCCAAAGTATGCCCACTCCGCGATGATTCAGGTAAATCTTGTCTTCAAAGAACTCCCGCTGTAGTTGATTACTACGAACGAATGGAGAGCCGTTTTCCCAACACAAGCCTTTAAAACTTGAGTCATCAATCTGACGCTTCAACCAGCGCCGATGACCAACACTTCCTTCAACAGAAGGCGTATCAAACTCGATGCTGAACAGGACAAAATTGTGTCTACTACGCCGGATCGCTTCAGCTAAAATAACAGATTTCATTGCCTCCCAACCTTCTTTTTGAACACGTATCGACCGTTGTGCATCATTTAATGATTTGAGAGAATTGTGATAGATCCATTCCCTTCAGCTCATTTACAAGTCGGAGCATAGTAGCACCACTAAAAGCGAAGACTTTGCCGTGTGAAAGCTGACTGATGAATGAATACTGACTATCAGACACAATGAGGAGTTCATACTGAGGTACTACCACATCTGGCAGCATAGGTCTCTCAAACTACCCATTATGTATTGCTCATCGAGCATCTGAAGTCGAACAATAATTTGCTGCAAAACTTCGCCGAAAATGTTCATTCCGGGAAAAAGACCTTCCGAATACAATTTAAGTTGATTTTGTCGACATCCAATGGTCCAAACCATATCATTTCGGGCTTTCACAAATAAAAAATCGATCTGTGACGAACCAACACTGTTGAGAATGTTTATCAATTGACGACCATATGCTGTGCGGTGACGAAATTGATATAAGACATCATGTAAAACATATTTTGAATACTGGATCCATTTACTGTTGACTTCAAACCCGTGATCACAGCGCCAACTCTCTATTTTGGTGGGATTTTGATGAAGATGTAGGTGGCGACGAGTGTCTGCGCTAAATAGTTGTACTTGTGATCACGACTATCATCAAAGTGATGTTGTTTAAGCATAGTATAGTAATAAGCCATTACAACACTAGTAAAGTGAACATTGTCTATCGACAGTTCAGATGAGTAAACGTGGTACGGCGAGAGAGGATCAGCAGTATTGACCACTATGGATTGTAACATCTAAGAATACAAATACCAAGTATAATAGGATTTTGTGACATACATAACAGAAGAATTAAGTGATTTCAACAGTATTCAGTACTCTTATAGACCTGTGTGAGTTTTGAACTAAACACGGAATAACAACAATTTTAAGTTATATATTATAGCATATATGTGACAGAAGCAGTTAATTGTCAGAAATTTCATCCGCATCGATTTTATTTATACGCTCTTGAGCTGCTACGGCAGCTGCTCGTTTTGATTGGAGTGGAGATGTATCTGACTGAGCATCTTCCGTCCTACCAACACTCGGTTGAGCACAATTCGACCTAACATCGGGGGCTTTAGCTATCTTGGAGCTAAATTCCAGTGGATACAACAGTTTTATTGGACGACACAGAATTTTTCCGTTTGGCAACCCCAGTCTTGCTGATCGAACTTCGCCATCTCTGTAATAACAGCAATCAGCTCAGCTCTGTAATAACAGCAATCTTTCCAACGGTCACGAGGTAGGTTTTCTTTGATCAGTACAGGCATTTTTATGCACGGAATCTCATCGGAACATCCTCGCTGTTTGAAACGATGTGCCCGCTCACGGAGCACCATCATGTAGCCCTTTGATAAACATCTCCAGACCTGATCAAGCATACGCTGAATGATGCTCCAACTTGATACAAGCCCTTCGCTCGTTGTGTGTCCGAACGTGAATTCGTCTTCCTTATTCGATGGCTGAAAGTTTCAAAAGAAAGATTGATTTCGATTCTTCAAACGCAGAAAATGAGCTGGCGTCAGAGCAGATCCGAAAACATCGTCATGCATGACGATTGGCAGAGTATTGACAATTGCTGCTGCTTCAGCGGTGACTGTTTGTAACTCACAAACATCAAGTTTGCGAGTGTTGATTGCGGCCTTCAAACTACGCTTGACAATTCCGACCATCCTTTCATAAAAACTTGACATCCACGGGATGAATTTCCATGATATACCGGAACCGGCACAAAAGTTTTTCACATTATTATCTCCAATAGCTTCGTACCAACCACCTTTCAGAAACTTCTGTGATGACCGAAATTGTTTTGCGTTATCGGATATTATCATAGACGGTTTACCATAAATACTGATGAATCTCCGTAAACCGAGAAGAAATTGCTGAGAATCCAATTGATTGACCACTTCGAGATACACTGCTCGGGTTGTTGCACATGTAAAGAGAGCAATCCACACTTTCTTGTCGTCAGCATTGTTTTGTCGAACAAGTAACGGACCGAGGTAATCCAGACCCACGGCTTCAAACGGATTACAGTTTAAATCCACTCGCCAGTGTGGGAGTTGCGGAAAATCTGGCACTTTGAACCGACCACCAAAGTGATGCTTACATACTATACAGGATCGCAAAATTTTTTTCACCGTTGACCGACCTTTTACAATCCAAAAGTTTGTTCGAATTTCAGACAATGTATGTGAGACTCCGGCATGATTTAAACGGATATGTACATCTGTGATTATTAATGTCGTGAAATGATTTTCAGTAGATAATAAGATTGGAGATTTTGCTGTGTCCGGCAAGTTAGTATTCAGTATGCGACCATCGACACGGAGGATTCCCGACGAATCTTTGAAACATCCAAGCTGCTTGAGCTGATTTTTGTTTCCACGTCAGATTCTGCTGCTAAGAAGATTGTATTTTGGCTCATTTTGATCCAATAGTTTAAGGCCTCTTGAATATCCTTTGAAGGCAAACTTTCGGTTCGATCGTTACGCTGTTGAAGACATAGCTTGACAAACTCCATAACATATGCGGTTACACGCAGCAGACGGTTCAAACTTGAAAATTGTTCTGCCTTCAGAACACACTTGAAATCTTTTGGTTGCATCAATATGTTAGTATTCGCTTCGTCAACATACAAAGTGTGATCGACAGCGTCACCAATTTTTCTATCCGGTAGACGTTTTGGCCAGTCTTAGTATCACATAGCAACCAATCCGGACAACACCACCAGAGTGCAGAACTCGATAATACGCCGAATGATTCCCCCCTAGTAGCTAAGTCGGCAGGATTCTCCTGGGTGGGAACATAGCGAAACTGAAATTCAGTGTTCTGTTTTATTACACTGACACGGTTCTTGACAAATGTTGAACGAACAGCAGATTCGCCGATCCAATGTAAAACATATTGACTGTCTGTCCAAACATAAATAAGACAATCAAAACCAATTGCGGTACGGACAAATTGAACAATTTTGCAACCAATATGTACTACCACGAGTTCCAATTGGGGAATCGTTAACTTCTTGATAGGCACCACACGACATTTTGCAAACAGCAGCCCTGTTTGCACCCCGAAATCACCCTCACATCTGAGGAAAACTGCAGCTGCATAGGCCAGTGATGAAGCATCACAAAAACAGTGCATTTGAGGTTCTGTCGAATTTCCAAGCTGTGGAGCCACCAGACGATTGATTCCAAAGTCTGAAATTTGGAAAAACTTGGGATAAAACGTGTTCCAATTCGACTGTAATTCATCAGTCATTATAGCGTCCCATGATAAATTAGCTCTCCACAATTCTTGAATGATCAACTTTCCAACAATTGATATCGGAGAGAATAATCCACACGGATCATACAGTTTGGCGATGGCTTGCAGCATCAAACGTTTTGTGTTGACTACTTTATAAGAAGTGTTTCCGATAGAACAAAACAGTATATCGCTTTTCGTATACCACTTGATACCCAAAACCTTAGTTTCTGAGCCTGAACCTTTGTCATGTTCCGGTATTTCCGCGGCGAGCTCAGAAGAGTTTGTGAACCATTCGCGAAGGTTCATAGACGCATTAGAGAAAATTTGTTTTGAATTCTTATAGTATCTTATACCATCTTCAACCGAATCTTGACCGCCAATGACGTTGTCCACATATGTATTATCTAAAATATTTTTCGCGACTGGATCACTTTATTGGTTCAAATGGTGAGCTATATTTGCCGTCAGCAGAAACGGGCTCGCAATTACACCGAAACATACACGTGCAAACTAGTAATGAACAATGTTGTCGAAGGCTATTGGTTTCGTAGATTGCTTTGGCCACAGAAATCTTACAGCATCTCGTTCTTGGACCTGTAGTCCTACTTGAAGGAACGCTTTTTCAATATCACTCACAAGAGCAATTTTATGAAGTCCGAAACGCAGCAGTAAGGCAAAGATCTTCCAACAAAACTGGTCCTCGATAGATGCATTCATTCAGAAAGGGTGAGGACTTATTTTGTTTACAAGAAGCATCATAGACCACACGTAATTTCGTCGTAACTTTATCTGGAGTGACCACGCAGTGATGCGGAGTATAGTGAACAACTTCTCCATCTGGCTTTTCAGGTGCTTCTTCGATCACACTCTTGGCCAACTGATTATCAATCACTTTCTGGTATTTGTCTAACGTAGTCGGCGGGTGCTTCAGTCGTTTCATAAGTGATTGCAGGCGTACGACAGACACAGGATAATTGTTGGGCAGTTCCGCACGATTAGTCTTCTAGGGCCACTGAACGTCATAGCGTTTATCGGTTTTGTTGAACCTGATTGAGTCACTGAACATCTTCAGTGCAACTTGATCATCCGACGAATCCGGTGGGTCGTTGACGCCAACACCCTCCAGTCGCCAAAATTGGTGCAAATCGAAAGATGCGTCTTGGCAAAGCTGTTGATGAATGAAGCACGTTGAATCAATGCTCTTTCCAACATAACTTACACGTCCATCCTGTATGTAGCCGAATACAGTGTCAATCAATTACAAATCATTGCCGCATTGAATACGCTCTGTACCCACTATATCGTAATAGTAGTCACCTCCAATTAGAATATCCACAGTGACAGATTGGCCCGATGGATTGTGTGGTTGTGCTATTGACAATTCTTTCACCACAGCATGTTTCTTTGTATCCACATTGTGCACTTGTACTGGACTACAAATCGTTTCTGTTACATCAACTATCAGTGTAATCCAGCGTCCATCACGTGTCTGGAGCGAAAATTGATATGATTGATAGTCTTTTTCGAAATGACCAGGCTGTTCAAAAACACCCATATCTACTCATTGTTTACCAAGTTTTCGAGCACCAATTTGTTGAGCAAGCTTTTCGGTGATAAAAGTACGTGTTGCTCCAGTATCGAGAACAAGTTGGGCTTTCGTCGATCCACGGTCACCTTTGCTGACAGTCGCAGCTAACAGCAGCAATGCTCTCTCGTTATGCGCTATAGTGGCTTCAGCTTCAACCATGTCGTTTGACGCGTGTTTGGCGTTGCTACGGGTAGCTGTGTTACAACTAAAACGAGATTTTCCAAACTTCCGATAACATAAACTTGCGTGGTGCCCT
>JASANE010007718.1:0-56365 GCA_030248225.1 Trileptium ribeirensis
GTGTACTTTGTGTGTATGTCAAACCTTTATTTAATATATATTTGCTTTCATGAATTCTGAGAATCGCCCGATAACTTCTATAATTTCGCATAAAACATTCGCTAATGGTTAAGGTGTTAATTACTAGAAATGACCTATGCTGATCTAACCTAACTGATCAAGGCAAGAATTATGTAGATGTGTTAAGCGAGCTGGCTGATCGGAGACTAACTGGAACTGGCTAAAGGTGCATGCTGTTTGGACTACTACCAAATTTAGTGTTTGACTCGATAGTTTTAGACCTTAAAGTTAGCTGTAATTTGCGCTTTCTTATCGTACAGCTAATTTGGGTTTTTTCCGACTGCTATTGACCTAAGGACGGGTGCACTCTTTTTAGCTGCTACAGTTCAACATCGAATTACAAAATTCTGTAAAAGTTCTCCTCGGATAGATTCTAGAGTTAAACAACGGAAACGTTCTTATTGATTTCTCGGACCATAAATTTACTGCTAACTTGGACACAACTTTAGTAAAATTTCTAGTTGATCTAGTGATGACTTTTAGCAGCCGTAGACTTAGTGGTTTTCTACAAACGACTCATTGCTGTCCCAATAAATATCAAATGAAACTTGACTTCCATGCATTTCTATTCTTTAGCCAGTTCTTCCTGTCTAGGACCAAAGTGGTGCTAACATATACCTTTCACCTGTAAATGATAAGAGATTAGTTGAGCTGACTATATTATTATAGGATGTCAGACAGTTTAATAGAACTTATAACTAGCAAATCTCTTATGATGTTAGTCGGACGTTTTGCTGAGAACTAATTGACATAGTCGTAAGATATTTGCTTTAATATGGCTGGAGGAATGAACAGTGGACAAAGATGCTGTATTTGTTCAAGCCCTGCCAACATGACAACAATCTGCGTGTGAATCAACTTTTTAAAGGCGAAATTTACTCTAAGGATATGAGTAGCGAGAGATGGCTCAGGATTAGGAGTTTCGGGCAGTTTTGAGTCAAATAACAAAAGAAAAAAGGGGGGCTTTACTTTTCGACCCAATATGGCAAGGTCGGGTACTCTCGAATGCAACACCATTACTGCGATGTTTTGCAATTAGTATTAATATACTTTCGTGCATATTATTATATCGTAACCTCGTTGAATGGACGAACAAATATTTGTAGTTTTCGGTCTGGTAAACAAGCGATAATCAGGGGTGAAAATCAAGATGGGATTCAGGTTAACTGCATTTTGTGGGTAAATAGGTCAGCGGAACCGAAGCTGCAAGGCGCGAATCACCCGGTAGGAGTTAGTCATTTCCAAACTGCATTAAAATTTTCTCGTCAAAAATCTAGATTAGGTAGCGTGGCCTGGAATCGGCTCTCAGGCAACCCAAAAAGCTTCCGCGTTTGTCGATATGTCATGGGTTAGGTAAAAGTCTAACCAAAGGTTGCTCCACGTTCGAAACCAAGGGATTAAACTCAAATGGGATTCTGAGAAAATGAAGGAAAGGCGGGTCAGCATTGCTACGTGTGACCTTAAGCAGGCTTAAAGGTTGACCCTCTTTCGGGGGACCTTCATACCACGCGAGCGTGGGCTAATATAGGGGTCAGGTTGAACACCCTGGCTAACTCGCAGGCAACTAAGCTAGGCGGTTTCCTTAGGTCAACCGTAGGATCACTGGGGGTAGGGGAAGCCGGGCTCTTCTGAGCACTATACCGGAGAATGGTGCTACAGCTGGGATCCCTTAGGGCTAGAACAGATCCTAGTACACCTTTACGGTAGGGTGAATGCATTTGCTATCAAATAACTGGCACATATAAAGAGTTTGGTTACCGTAGGGTTTACCTTGGTAATAGCATTCAGTAGTTGTTCCTCTGCTGCTGCACAATGTTCGAGTAAACTAAACAACTGCTGCAACAATCTCTATGATTGTTCGGTGGCTGAACAAACTAGTTAGTCGCATGGGCTAGGGTATAAAGGGTGATCCGAATCGTTTTTCCAAAAGCAGAGTCTTTTGTAACGGTTTTCCTGGCTCTAATTACGAGATTCGGGTAACTAACTTTCCGTGTAATGCAGGACCCGTTTGTTAAAACATGGCCGAGAGTTCTATCCTGCTGTCCCATCCTACCAGTACAAAAAGTGCTGGCTCAACTCCCACTGGCACCTTCATTTTTACATTTGGAGTTGTTTTTTGTTCCAAGCAGATAAATAATGCTCCAAGCATAGAAAATCATTATGAGACTAACATGGTACTAAGAAAAGGTGATTGAAGTCGTTGCTATGTCATTTATTCTAGTAATATGAATAAACAATGAGTTTATATGAAGCATATATATATATCAAAGCCGAGACTACGTAGGTTCACAAATATTATCGGCCAGAACTATAGAAACATAAATCCCCATACAGCAGGCGTCAGGTTGAATATATGACCTAAAAAATTATAAAAACCCAACGCTCCGTGCGAAGGATCTAGTTTGTAATGCGGCATTCATATTAAGGCGCGTCCACCAAAATACCACACTCGTGGCACTTCTGCTTATACTATGTACAAACACCGCTCAAAATCAAGTCATGACAATAACTTGTTCTCGGGAGTCAGTCGTGCACCGGTAGGTTACGACATCATTACATTGGCTAAATAAACTCCGTCTATGCCACGCTTGCTTGTTGTAATTTACGGTTGACCAATTTTGAGGCCATCATTATGTTAGCTCCATGAGACAATTCCACTTTTTACAGTGTCACTACAATACGCGTAGATTCTTTGCTTAGACGGTATGGTTTATTAAACATCTATTAGATTTATATAGCTAGAGGCACCTGTTCATTAGATTACACCGATATCCGTCTTACATAAACCAATCAAAGGTATGCGAGATGTTTTTTTCCATGCCGCAGATGCCATCACACAAGCTTAAGTATGTTTTGAGTCAAACTTGACGTTTAAATACACTGTTCAAAAATGAATGAAAATAATCCATTCGCTAAAAAGTTACATACGATACGATAAACAAAATATTTTTGAAAGAATTTCTCAGGTTTTTATAACTTTTATGCCCTGAAAAAAGATATTAAATAAGTATCTTATCTTTACGTATGCCATTTATTGATATTAGGGATTGTGAGATATGAATCAAATCGATCCTATCTTTTACGATTAAGTATATACATATAGATATAGACATTCCACCAAAAGATTATGCACGCTCCAAAATTTAGGCAAATCGTGGCGCTTTCCTCAGTAAATTAGAGGAGATAAAGCAAGTTTTTAGTCTATTTTTTGCCAAAATATATTTCCATGTGAACAGATTATACAGCAATGTAGTTACTGCGATAGATATTCGGCTAAGATCACACATACTGTTAAAATTTTAAGGGGTGTCGCCCCACTTTTTACTTACAACCGTGAAAAAATTAACTGATGGGGTTCTAACAAAATGAATGGGAAAGAGAATATGTTATTATATATACACTGTAACGGTATAATTGTGCATTACTTGGGCGTTGCATAGCTGTAGTATCATAAGAATGCCATACGACTATGCAAATTAACATGGATGCACCTAATAGAACTAAGAACTGTTTGAAACTATTTATTACCATGTTACGCCACAAAATGTGATCATTGATTACAATGCTAACTGAATAGTAGGAAAATGTAGTGGAAGTACGCTATCTACCCTAGAAAGTTGCTAAAATTATTTATAGGGTAACTCTGGTTCGCTGAGTACGATTCTGACAGTTATTTTTACGCTGGGCCCACAAATAACTTAGTATGGCACCTTCTTAGCTTTTATTCTACCCTTATATAAATACTGGTACAAGTACCTAGCTGTCTAGCTAGCGGTGCAACACCACTCGTTATAACAGCGCCACAACATTAATTGATAATTCTAGCATTTAATAGTTATACATATAATAGATAACAAATAACAACATTTATATACTCGTATACCTTCACCACTAAAAACTGTCAAGATATGTATAATTTACAGAAATGTTAGCATAGAACAAAGCCGCAACTGGCTTATATTTATTCTACACTAGACGTTAGGGAAAGCCGGATTTTCAGGCTCCGGCTCGGTTTTTCGCAAACCATTTCCAGCTATCCCCAGATTTTTTAGCCAGACCTTAGATGGCGGCTCAGCGCGGCACTTCGTGAACCAAGTCCAGCTCGCTCGACTCGGCTCTTCCTTCGGAAACGCAAGGTCGGTTCTGCACTTAGGCTCCTAATTATTAAAGTGTGCGTTTCAAGAGAAAATATATATATAATATACAAACAACCTATATATAGTTATACCTATGTATAGTTACAGTTGCGTGTGATTTTAGAGCTTTCAAGAACCGAGCCGAGGTTATCTCGAATCTTCCTGCTGATGGCTGATCATTGTACTATACATCAAAAGTTATAATCATTATGTTTGTTTTAGAAAAGACTTTTTAAGATCCAAGCACAGCTTTTACGGATACACTAGGCTCGGCTGGCCCCCTCGAAACATATCTTAGGCTCGGTTCGGCTCTTCAAACATTATGGCAGGTTTGGCTCTACAGCCTAACAAGCAGAGCTAACTGTCAGTTACGTTTCATCTAAAGCAAATATTTATGCTACCGGAAACAACAGAAATATAATCTGTATAGAAACAGATATATTTATGTTACCGGAAACAACAGAAATATAATCTGTACAGAAACAGATATATTTATGTTACCGGAAACAACAGAAATATAATCTGTACAGAAACAGATATATTTATGTTACCGGAAACAACAGAAACCAGTAATCCTCAGAATGGTGTATAAGGTATTTAATCGACGCACGCATTCATGTTACAGCAAGCTTTTGTCAATGTATATAATACCTTATGTAGCAATCCCATACGTTGGCGGAATTTGTTATTACGAATTTTATCATTCGTTGTAGTTATCCTCTATATTATTGGCTAGAGAAGTTATGAACAGTTATATTAAGCCAAATGATCAGGCATTGAATTGTTTTGGCCTGCTATCAGCATGTACATTATCAGCATAATGGATTGCATTTATTTGTCATATTGGAACAAATCACAAATGTTACTCCTCGGAGGTTTCGGTATAGCCACACAAATAAGGGTCCCACATTGCGAGTCATTGGCGACCCAATGAGGGGGAACTCCATGATTGTTTTTATTCGAGAACGGCTTTATAACTGGCGAAAACAGCTTAAACTCAAATTCTAAACTGTTACTACGACACTAGTACTGCAAATTGGTTCATTTTTACGTCGAAACTAATTAAGTTCGAATTTACAGTGTCAAAACTACATTTTTATTGATCGAAAAATATCGGGGTCAGAGTTTCATCACTGAAGTCCTCGCGTTTTGTAGACAGAAGTAGCCAACAGGAGTAGTAGCACTTAAGAGGTATCAATACGACCACTTGCTTCCGGAAACCCAGCGTGTAAGTTGCCATTCTGCAATGCCTGCAACATTATTTTTAAGCCCCACCTAAAAATTTTCAACGCCATCTTAGCAAAAAATAGAAAATTAATTGTGTTTGACCATCGTTGATTTCATTTTACAGAGAAAATTTACCACACTGAATAGTCGGCAGGCCGCCATTCGTCCGTGTAGGCCGGTATTGACTTTGACCGGATAGGCCGGTATTCTGACCAGCCGGGTAGATCGGTATTCCGGGCGATCGGATAGGCCGGTACTTCTTCGGGCCTCGGCTTCTTGGAGTACTGAACGTGGTATCATATTGTGCTATGACGGTCTTACTACGTACAGTTTGATTTTGTTATGCGATATATAAATAAATTATACCTTTCATTTAAAGATTACTATTGCATAACGGAACGTTTTCTTAATAAACGGCTAATTTGAAAGCTTCTTTTACTGTAGTATTAGATAAGAACCTACACAAATATGTATTAACCATATGCTGCGCTGAGACTGTTGGGTTAGCAATGCCATTTAATTTATCAAAGCTTGCGATATTTGTCTAAGAAAAGTTGGGAAATTCAACGAATTTCTATATGCAATTCGAAAATTATTGAACAATTTATTACCCGTTTTTCGTGAGCATGGACTAGAGCCATGCACTAGCCGTACTCAATTTTTGGCATATAGATTAATTTAATGGAAAGTTAAGAGACAAAATATATGTAGTTTTTGATTTAAAATATAGGGTTTGGCCAGGTAATTTCGATACGAAGTGTAGAATTATTACTAAGTCAACAACTGCACACATAGAACGAACGTACCGTAAATATTTAATAATTATTTTAAAACCATTTCCAAAGTAATATTTGAGAAAGCAAAATTACATTAAATTTCCCAAAAGCACATGATTTTTCCATGGAGTCGTTGTTACTTGTTTAATTTGCAAGCGTTCTATCTAATGGAGCATGTGCTATACACGCTCGTACCTTGCAAAATATTTCACGACTTATGTTTGACCCTTACCAAATTATAGACGATAACATTTTAATCCGAACTGAATTTGGCCCAAAATAAGAGTTTTGTTTAACCCTGCTTGCAAAGAAATAGATTTACAGGCAAATAATTTTCCTTGTATATGCCATTTTATAATCGCAGTCAATGGTAAAAAATTTAGGAAATTACGCCATTCGGACTTCGAGTTATAGGTGTCGCAATAACCGTTAATTTATTACTGTATTTTGCAACTAGGCAACAGGATAATCTATCTTAGGATAAATTTATTCAGTAATAAATGAAAATTACATTTTGTGAAATTTCTATTGTTTTGTAGCTGTTGTTTACGAGTTGCTGTTTGTCGTCGAATCAAAAAAGATCATACTTTTATCGCTGAATTATTATCAAAATACACCTTGGGTAAACGCCCAACTGTAATAATTACGTTTGGACTGTGGAATAACCTGCTATATATTTCTGATCGGCATCAGTAAACAGAATACTGGCCACTCTCTATTCTTGTCGGCAATGAAGTTTGTTTTCATGTGAAGATTTTAACCTCACCTGATTTTCGCCTTTTATTAGCCTGTGCATTTATATTTATGCACTAAGCAGCGTTGTACTGTCCCACCGTAGTGGATATATCGGAATAATTTTGAACGCGATCGCTGGTGTCCAGTTGCGAATTGAAAATGCCCCGGATTCGTCTTACCGCTTTTGGGAAATAAAAAATTGCAAATCATGTAGCATACGTAGAGCGATATTTGACTTGCTAGGATTCCGTAATCGTTAGAAACCACGTAACTATGGTCACTAGATGCCTCGCTCTATAATCGAAACCAGTTTTGGAAGGTGGTAGCTGGTTCGCATAGAAGTATTTGATACACTATGATAGAAACTGTAGCGTAAAGACCATTGCTTTAGACAAAAAGAATGGTGAATAAATTTTTAATAGATGAGTACAGAATAAAGTATAATACCGCACATTAATTATTGGCATTTGAAAAGCCAAAATGAGCAATAATGAATTTCATGTATAATCAACACCGAAAAATTTAGCATTTTAAGAAAATATCACAGAGAAATTTTGCATTCTGTTTTAAGAAAGTTCGTAGGACTGTTCAATGCCAGCTGAAAAAGTCGCCGGCCGACCGGTTTACCTTCACTGGCCACGCTTTTCCTCAAAATTTAACGCCCAGCCAGCGGCCGGCCGGTGAACGAAAATTCCAGCCACTGCGCAACACAAATTTGGAAAACTTAGATTTAGCTTGCGCGATAAAGCGTTACATTTTGAAAAAGCACCAAAATTTCAGCTGTTTGTCACAATTTCACCCTGGAATCATAGAATTGTAAATCTGACTAATTTAATTAACTGTCAATCGTCCAAGGCAATACTTGCCGCTAAACTTTTCTTTCTGCAGTCTTAGCAATATTTTGGCTTTGTAGGAAACGTCGAAGGTTTGTGCTTTGCGTGAATATTTAGCATTAAGATGTTAGACAAACACAAAATGACAGAATAAACACAATATACAATCACAACTATGGATAATGAAAGCATTATCAGTGCAGAAAGCCACCAGCATAATCCTAGCTTATTTTGCAACTTTAGCTTGTGCTAAATAGAGTATTTCGTAGTTTGATTCACCAAACGGAACTTCATTAACGGTATTCACATTGAATGTTCCACTGAGTAGATTTATGTTTAAGCAAGTATCTTTTAGTCTATTTTGAATAGGCTTTAGGAATAACTGCTCTTCGATGCTGGAACTTGTAACTACTAAGCAAACGTTTTGATGGATTATATGCCCAATGGTCTATTTTATATCCGGAATATTTAAAAGTAATAAATAAGAACACAGCTATGTAAAGTACCGACGCTTGACTGAAAAAGTTAACAGGAAATCTGAAATCTATGGAATATCTTTCATTTTATAAGGTATGCAAAATTTAACCGAAATATTTACTTTTGAAAACTTCAAACGCCACTCTCGTAATCGAGAATGCATACATAGAGATGCAGGTAGCTACGTGCTAAACGTTCAAATTTCTAAAAAATGTCAATGTTCCTTTGTGTAAATGTATCCTTGACTGACCTTCGTACGCACTATAAGTTAGTATTACAACTACACTGCTATCACTACAAATTTTCATCACTTTTATCGTTCCAAAAAAATATTATCTATTTACATTTTACCGAATTTCTAAGCAGATACTGCTTGTTCTTATAGACATATCATTGTCACAATAAATTAAATTAATATGGATTGGAATTCGGAAATCTGCTAAACTTTGCAAAATTCACATTACCAGCAGAAGATTTGCCATAATTTTTAGACATACACGATCTGAAGATGTATATATAACGATCAAATAAACAGTGTAAATAACGTATATAGGCATGCGGTTACTGGTCACATAACGTTGTATTATACGATTAGTAATACCAAAACTTCATGATTTTTTACTGAAGAGTATGACACTCTTCAGAAAATGCACATCAATCAGAGAAATATTTCGCGGTGCGTTTAGCGCTGTTCCCCTGTATTTCATGGGGCTACAGTTCACCTGTCCCCCTGCGTTTAATGGGACGATTCGGCCACGAATTGTACAGAATTGACACCTGCTCTCACGAAATACAGCGTGGGACATCGCCCCATGAAACGCAGGGAGAACAGGTGAACTGTCCTCCATAAAATACAGTGGTCCGAAAGCACGGCGACATGCCTAAAGACCTAACATATATAGACAGAACAGTGTCATACTCTTCAGCAAACAGCTCTTGGTAATATCAAGAACGAATAATAATGTTGTATAACAATACATATATACGCTCTAATGTTAGCCCGTGTTTGATGACTTCAGTGTTTTTGAACTTAACCCCTCATTTCTGGGGGTCATCATGCGCTAACTCTCAGTTTTGTGGCGAGTTATCTCGTACCACAGTTTTGTTCTTCCTCAAAACTTGACGTCTGTACGACACATGAGCTAACCCACAACAGAACAACAAAACAAAACAAAACTGGTGTCTCTACATAATGACACCCTCAAGAACTATAGGAGGTACGGCCGAAAGCGCTCATGAAACGTGCAATAACATTAGAATATGTTTACCTTATCTACTTTTGTAAGTACAAACTCAGCTGTAGGAAAGCCTACTTCTGGTTACGGTCCTAGATAAGCTTTGATGTGGTTTTATTTAAAGAAAAAATTCTCAGTAGTTTTCATGTATTGGCAGTTATGCCGATTGAGAAACAGCAAGCCAGTTTTAGTTAATTGGAGTTGGCCAGGCCAAGTGAAACATTGTTCTCTCTGGCATCGGATAAGTTGTCAAGCGTGTTGTTGCACATGTTTAGAATATTTTGTGCCTTGAAAGTACTTTAATACCTATAAAAGTCATAAAATCTACTACAACACTGATGACCAAGGTCGCGAGGTGGCATGACAACCAAAAGTACCGTGACCTCTACACTATGACTTGTTTACCGACTGTATTTTACACTATATGTATTTCATTATTCGTCGGTCTGCACTGTACCGTATATAAGTTTAAATATGGTTTAATTTTAATCTTATGACGAAGGCTTAATGTCACCCTTTCCCGAATGTATAATAGTGTGAGTAACACACTTGATGCAGCGTGCATTGTGAAGCGAAGCGGTAAACATCAATTCAGAAGATATAGTTTTTATAAACCAATTGTCTGAAAAATCCGTTTTGGAACACTGTTCTTCGTATTTTTTCGAAACATTGGTAGTTTATGAAGATCAACGAAAGAAAATGGCTGTGTTGTACGGAAATAATCAATTATTACAACTTCGTCATTTCTGTTGAAGCAATGATTTTATTGTATCAAACATGGGGGCAAACACCGGAGGGGCGCGGATAGGGGACGCATCACCACTGGAATATGTCTAGCAGATCACCTATGTGGCAGATTGATCAATCATGCACATATAGATAGAAGTATGTTCGGTGTGCTCACCAGAAGTTTGCCGAGTTCTTCAATTATGTATATATGTACAGAGTAAAATATGACAGACAGGCCGACCCTAGAAATCTAACAAGTTGCTCAAGCCTGCAGGTATATACAAACTGTTGGCAACAAGTATGCTCCATATAAGCGTACAACTGTTGAAACTCCAACACATATTTTTTTCGACTGCACTGCGCCCTGCACGCTCTGCAAGATCTTTTCGATAAGATTGCGTCCCGTGCTCCTCTGATTTTTTTAAGTTTGTGCCTATGACGTCAAATTGCAATTGATTACACGTTCCGATACAATGAATACTAAATTCAGTTTCCTAATACAGCTATCATAAATAGTTTATTATACCAAGTGTATATAATATAATAAAATTCCGGTCTATTAATGCGTAGCTCCAGTGACGCGAAGTATTTGCAGAAAATGAGAGCATTCATTTAGTGATAAAATATCGCCAGAGTTCTGACAGGATTGACGAGTTTGTTGCACTACACAATTTCTAATTTGTGAAAACCAAAGTTATTGTATTAGTTCATCACCACGAAGCATCACAATTAACATTGTTGCTCTCGATGGACCAAAGTATCGGAGAATGGCTGTTGGTAGAAAGTGTCACAATTCCATATGAAATGTAATCATTTCTGCCTAAATGTTGTTAAGATAATCCTTGAACCTCTGGTTTTAAACATGCTATATATCTAAGTAGTAACCGAGTAAAGGATATATTTCTTCCACATTCCTCGTGCTTGTTTCAAGTCGAAGAATCAACGTTAGCATGGCAACTTGATTACCACAAAGCATCGCTGTTAACATTGTCGATATCGGTGACCCCAGCAACATAGTTGTATGGGTAGTTTATTTCCAGGTTTTCTAACATTTCATATAAAATGCAATAATGTTCTTGCTAAAATAACAGTCATTGAACTTCAGTTTTTAAATATATAAAAATATTTATTTATATGCAGATTTTTAGTAGTAACTACCGACGTGAGGATGTACTTCTTGACGACTTCCACGCGCGGATTCCAAATCAGCAATAGTCATTTCTCCAAACCGCTTGTCAATACCCGCCGCGTTGATATGGCGATCACTCGAAATCGATCTATTTCTGCGATGACGATTATGCCGACTTACATTGCTGGGCAACGGATCGTAGTCCGGTGATGGTGTACGACTTCCGCGCCGCTGTTGTATTTGCCGAGTTCCCTTTTTTATTCTTTCATCTTCTGAGCTATCCATCCGCCGTTTCCCTGACACAGTAGCTGGTTGGTCACCAGCGGAGTCTGAGGGTAAGGCTCCAAGCGTTGAGCCAAAGGCTTTTTCGTTAAGATGTTGCCGACGATTGAGTATGCTGCTGCTACCGGCAGTTCCAGCTTCACCAGGACTTGTATATATATAAGACTCTTCTCCTTCGCTATCATTTCGGCTGAACGAACCATTTACGGTTTTATTTTTACGGCTGCCATAGGATAATTTCGATGATTTACCTTTCTTCCCCGATTTTTCAGTGTGTCGATAATCGCCCACTTCAACTGCATGAACACGCTCGTTTTGGGCATGCGCTTGCTTTTTATAGCCACGTCTGCGTGGACTGTTAACATCGATGTTACTGCTGCTGTCATTGGTGTAACTATCGACATCTTCTATGTGTTGCTGTTGATGCTGATATCCATGTCTCGGATCGTCTTTCAAGTATGCATCGTAATATGCCTCGTAGTATTCCGGTGCATAGTTAGTTGGTGTATACGATGCAGGCGGCGCGTGCATCATGTACGGATGCGGAGGTGGTCGCATGAAAGGGGGACCACCAATACCGGCGCGGTGTATAAAGGGCGGCTCTTCGTACGCTCTGGGTCTTGAACCAGCGATAGTCCCACTTTCATATATTGATCCATATATATCCGTCATTGGAGGCGGTGGATATGGCACCACGTTCGGAGGTGGCATGCGATGTCCACTTGTTGGCTGTGGGCTTAAAGACCGACCAAGTTGCCCTCTGGAAGGAATAGGACCTCGTAACATTACAGGATGGCGGGAAGGCGGTCCAAACCCTGCTCTGGAAAATGGTGGACCTGGCGCGGGTGGCATTCGCATTGGAAACGGGTGACCAGTTCGAGGGTCTCTCATAATTAGCGGTGGGCCCAGTCGCGGAATTGATGCGAGAACACGTGGACTTGGGCCTGCGACTCCGTGCGGCATAGGTCGGGCTCCTGGAGGTCCAGGAGGACACATAAGAAATGGTGGAGGAGGCATTGGTGGGACGTGCCCGTACATAGGCTGTAGCGGCCCGTATGGTGTGATCATCGATCCTTCAGGCGGTGGCAGCCCACCTCCAACGGTTCCATATGTACCACCATAGTCGCTTGCAGCATAACGTGCCCCAGGCCGATTCGTTGCAGGCGGTGCCCACGTTCCATACATCTGGTGCTGCGAATAATAATTAGGGATTCGATGATGTGGATCATATGGCACCAAGGCTTGCGCGTCATCGTTTTTAGCAACTCGTTTTGTTGTATCAACCTTATTATTATTGGCATCGAGATATTTTGTTTTCGATTTTGTCGTATATCTGTCGGCCAAACTTGATGAAATTGAATACGAATCATACTCACCCGACTGTTGCCGTCGTTGCCAACTGGATTTACCACGCGTCCGTTCGCCCCATCGTGCGACCAATTCCTGATTATCGCTATCGTTACCATCATTTATTTCGCCTTTTATCCGTCCGTTTACGACACCGCTGTCCGAACGCCGCGAGCGAGGACTGGAGCTTCTGCTACTACCATGTCCACGTCCGTGCCTGTGTTTCTTTCCGTCAGTTGGTGCCGGTAGAGCAAGCATACGCTCAGCGCCTCCGCCGATTCCGCTCAGCTTAAGGTACATGCTGTCAGCGTAAGCGTGAAAGCAACATCGAACAAGAGCGTTGGCTGCCTTTGCATTCGTCGTTATAAACGCATGGCATTCGAGAACACGCACACCGGTTGTACGTCGCAGGATTGCTGCGAAAATTGGCGGATGCTTAGACTCAGGCAAATTGGCGAACGGTGAATCTAGCGGTAAAAAACGTTCACCTGGACCCCCTGACCCGCCAACAGAGTATCCAGCGACATTGACATAACGTACCGCCGCGCAATAATGCAACGATTCAATCGAATGGAATGCAGACTGTCGTTTCTCGCCACCACGGCCACTCCCGCTTCCGTCAATTCCCGTATCGTCGTCATTCGCGTCGTTTGCTGCTGATCGCTCAGCGTACTCGAGCAAAATTCCATTGCTCCATACACTGAGCCAAGCGTCTATTCCCTTTGTCGTGGCCGAAGTATTGTCCACGGGGTACCGCTCACGTAGAGGCTGCTGAATACCTTGCAGGCCATCTTTCGTAATTGTCGGAACAGCGCAACCGATATAGAGGACACGACACCGGCACAGCGGTGTTGAGGCATTACTGGTGCTAGACGGCATGTTGAATTCCTGGCTTGTTGAATTATTTAGGCTTGATACCGTTAAGATAGCGATTTGGAAATTTCAATTCTGAAACAAAATAATGTAATTGGTGTTATTTTGAACGCCAATGAAATCGGAACGGTGTCGTGATATATTGGCTAATAAAAATTAAGTACATTTAGATACACTTAAACAGCGAAAATTAGAAATGTTTACCAAATTGAAGGTGCTGTAACCGTGGCAAGCAAGCTATTCGAAAGTTTGGGGGCAACTCAAAAAAAGGAGAATCGTAATGGAATGGTGTTTTGATTCTGGGTAGCTGTAGTAGAGGTGAAAAAGACCAGATTTTCAGGCTCAGCTTTGCATTCACCATGCCTGGCTAGCTCGGCTCGACGCTTACAATGGAAATCCAGGCTCGGCTCGACTCGTACAGCTCCTGATAATACAAATTTGCATTTGAAGAGAGAACGTATACAAAGGGAACGGATACAAAGTTCCTTATAGTTGCTATGGAACTTCTAAGAGTCGAGCCGAAGTTATCTCTGCTGTTCTTACTATTGGGTGACTATTATGCTAAACATCAGCAGTTACAATCATGGTTGTTGTTTTAGAAAAGTGCTCTTAAGAGACTAACGCAGCTTTTCCAGAGAGGTTAGGCTCGGCTCGGTTTTCTCTAACACATCTTAGGCCCTGGATCGGCGCGGCTCTTTAGCCATCATGGCAGACTAGCCGCCCCAGGAGCCTAAATCCTCATTTCTAATCTGTAAATATGTTGTCCATATCCCTAAACTTTAATAAATGAGCAGGCATCTGGAAGTAGAGCGTTTTGATAGTGGGTAGCTGTAGGTATTTTATTCAGATTTACAAAATAGACTAAATAAACAAACGTGTGGAAAACTGTCTGAATATGCTAAACCGTCATATATGAGTTCCACAGTTGGACTTGCAACATTTTGTGTTGCGACGCTTATTGAGCGAAGAACGGTGGTCCAGGGCAAATACACGTGTGAGAATTGGGCTTCCACGGCAACTGTGCAATCGACTACATGGGTGCCCGCGACCATTGGGCTTCGGCGGCACTTGGGTGTCTGCGGTACTTGGAATGCGACATTTGCGTGTCCGCGACACTTGGGCGTCTGTGAATCCACAACAACTGGGCGATCGACTACCTGGGCGCCCACGACAATTGGGCTTCGGTGGCACTTGGGCGTCTGTGGTACTTGGGGATAAGACATTTGCGTGTCCGCGACACTTGGACGTCTGTGAATCCGCGACAACTGGGCGATCAACTACATGGGCGCCCACGACCATTGGGCGTCGCTGGCACGTGAGCGTATGCGGTACTTGGAGATACGACATTTGCGTGTCCGCGGCGGTTGGGCGTCCGTGAATCCACGACAACTGCGCGATCGACTACATGGGCGCCCACAACCATTGGGCGTCTGCGGTACTTGGGGGTACGACATTTGCATGTGTCCGCGACACTTGGGCGTCTGTGGATCCACGACAACTGGGCGATCGAATACATGGGCGCCCACGACCATTGGGCTTTGGCAGCACTTGGGCGTATGCGGTACTTGGAGATATGACATTTGCGTGTCCGCGACACTTGGACGTCTGTGAATCTGCGACAACTGGGCTATCGACAACATGGGCGCCCACAACCATTCGGCGTCTACGGTACTTGGAGGTATGACATTTGCGTGTGTCCGCGGCAGTTGGGCTTCTGTGGTACTTGGGGATACGACATTTGCGTGTCCGCGACACTTGGGCGTCTGTTGATCCACGACAACTGGGCGATCGACTACATGGGCGCCAACGACCATTGGGCTTCGGCGACACTTGGGCGTCTGGTGTACTTGGGGATACTACATTTGCGTGTCCGCGACACTTGGGCGTCTAACTTTGTGATACGACATTTGCGTGTCCGCGACACTTGGGCGTCTGTGGATCCACGACAACTGGGCGATCGACTACATGGGCGCCCATGACCATTGGGCTTCGGTGGCACTTGGGCGTCTGAGGTACTTGGGGATACTACATTTGCGTGTCCGCGACACTTGGGCGTCTGACTTGGGGATACGACATTTGCGTGTCCGCGACACTTGGTGAATCCACGATAACTGGGCGATCGAATACATGGGCGCCCACGACCATTGGGCTTCGGCGGTATTTAAGGACACATTTGCGTGTCCGCGACACTTGGGCGGCTGCGAAATAATGATATACTAGCTCGGTGTTCTATTTAGTCATAATTGTTGGTCGTTGGACTTCACGCGGTTTGCTGGAAACCAGTTTTGCGATGGTTTGCATTCGGCTGTTCTAACATTCTAGCATAAACTGCACTGAAGGGAATGAAAATTTAGCGTCTATTGAAACTTGAAAGCGCGGCACAACGCTTGTTAACCAACACCTTATATAAAACTAACCTTGTCTAGCTTTCACAACAAAATTTATCCGTGAAATAGCTCTTCGTTTGTAAACCAACAGGTTTATCTGAATGTCACAACGGCAGTGTTGTATTGCTGTTAATTAAAGGTGGTCGATCAATACCAAATATTCAATAATTGTCTATGAAGCTAAGTTTAAACATTTTGTTCTTCATCAGACAGATTTTGATGAGCATTGGTGTTTATAAAATTTTCAGTTATACGTATATAATGGAACAATCGAAATATCACAATTAAAACACAATTATCTTATCCAGCTGAAACAAAGCTTTTTATATTTAGTTTTATTCGCAATTGAAAAAAAAACGTCGATCACGATATTAGGTAGGTATATTTAAATATAAAAAAACTGTATTAACTATTTATTGAAAACCCAACAGGTTAATTATAAGTTCTGTCATTTGATCGAGATTCCATTTAATATATGCAAAGCACTGAATAAAACAAAATTAGATTTTTAAAATAAATTACTAAATTTCCAGTACCTAAGAGAATATTGGATTTTGGCTCGACTCTGCTCGGAGAGGGTGTGATGCCGGGTCTGTTCGGTTACCCATACCAGCCGGAATTTTGTCAATTTTGAAGATACAGATAAAATTTTGGTACCAATCGATCCATTTTACTCACATCTCTGACAATTTTTTAGTTCTTTTCCATTATCCCCCCAGCCCGCGTTTGCCCAGAAATGGTCAGATTCTGGAAATTTTGGTATTTTTGTGGTCCTCGAGACCTCCCCTGATCATTTCGACCAAAAAAATTGAATTCTTAAAATTTTAGATTTTTTTGGGTCCCAAGGGTCGAAGCGGTCGAATAGCCGAAAAGACCCGTGAGGCCAGCTAAACCTGAAATTTTTTTCGAACCTAACTTAGATTTACGCTTTTCGAACATAGCCGGGGTCGAGTCGACCTTGCTCCTACCTAATTTTGACACGGTTTAACCATTTAACGCCTAATTAGTTTATATATCGCGCAACGTTTGCTAATCTCAAGCCCGGTTGTTTGATTGCAAGCGGTATTCGTAAACGACTGCGCTATATAGGAATTGTTGTTCAGTTCTTTAATGAACCAATAAGAATGTAAAATAAAGCTAGCGAATAAGAACGCACGTGCAAACATACGTCAAACTCAGTGAACACAAAGTGTCTCAATCAGTATCGTCGCCGAATGGCAGTTCTGGTCTTGAAAGGGTTAACCCAATATCAACATAGCCAGATATTTGCTGGTCCGGCTAGTTCTTTAGTGATCCAAAGCATTTTTGTGTCCAAGTCAGGCACTTCCTTATAAATAGAGATGGAGTTGCAGCTGGTAGAAAAAGTAGTCACCGATTAAATTAATATTTTGTAATTACAATCACCACAGGCCATAATGAATTTACAATTTTGTTGTCAAACCTTCGCTACATTCAAAATTATATTCTTGAGCCTTGTAGCCACTTATTTGCTGGTCCCACTTATTCTTTTGTCGTAACATATAATATTTTTGTGTCACAGTCAGGCACTTCCTTGTAAATAGAGATGGAGTTGCAGCTGGTAGAAAAAGTAGTCACCGATTAAATTAATATTTTGTAATTACAATCACCACAGGCCATAATAAATTTACAATTTTGTTGTCAAACCTTCGCTACATTCAAAATTATATTCTTGAGCCTTGTAGCCACTCTCACGATCGTCTATTGCCGCTACTTTTACGACTACGTTGCGTCTGTATTGCTATATGGTGTTACTATGCGGTTTGTGATATTATAAACATAATCATGACAGTAATTTAATATTACATACATGGAAACATTACGTAACAAATGGAAGAAACGTCACGGAAATTGTGAATATATAATTATAGTGTGAAGCTCTCGAAACACCTTAATTTAGGGATATATGTTCATCGGGACCACATTGAAAAATGCAGGTTACAATGTTCACTTCATGCCCGAAGAAAGGTCACGAGAGCTGTGAATAATTTAAGTATGAAGCTATCGAAACACCTTAATTTGGGGATATATGTTCATCGGGACCATATTGAAAAATGTAGATTACCATGATCATTTCATGCCCTACGAAAGGTCATCGGAGTTGTGAATAATTTAAGTATGAAGCTCTCGAAAAACCTTAATTTAAGGATATATGTTCATCGGGACCACATTGAAAAATGCAGATTACCATGATCACTTCATGCCCGAAGAAAGGTCATCGGAGCTATGAATAATTTAAGTATGAAGCTCTCGAAACACCTTAATTTAGGGATATATGTTTATCGGGACCACATTGAAAAATGCAGATTACCATGATCACTTCATGCCCGAAGAAAGGTCATCGGAGTTGTGAATAATTTAAGTATGAAGCTATCAAAACACCTTAATTTAGGGATATATGTTCATCGGGACCACAATGAAAAATGCAGGTTACCACGATCACTTAATGCCCGAAGAAAGGTCACGGAGTTGTGAATAATTTAAGTATGAAGATATCAAAACACCTTAATTTAGGGATATATGTTCATGGGGACCACATTGAAAAATGCAGGTTACCATGTTCACTTCATGCCCGAAGAAAGGTAACGGAGTTGTGAATAATTTAAGTATAAAGCTATCAAAACACCTTAATTTGGGGATATATGTTCATCGGGACCACATTGAAAAATGCAGGTTACCATGATCACTTCATGCCCGAAGAAAAGTCACGGAGTTGTGAATAATTTAAGTATAAAGCTTTCAAAACGCCTTAATTTAGGGATATATGTTCATCGGGACCACATTGAAAAATGGTCATCGGAGTTGTGAATAATTTAAGTATGAAGCTATCAAAACACCTTAATTTAAGGATATATGTTCATCGGGACCACATTGAAAAATGCAGGTTACCATGTTCACTTCATGCCCGAAGAAAGGTAACGGAGTTGTGAATAATTTAAGTATAAAGCTATCAAAACACCTTAATTTAAGGATATATGTTCATCGGGACCACATTGAAAAATGCAGATTACCATGATCACTTCATGCCGGAAGAGAGGTCATCGGAGTTGTGAATAATTTAAGTATGAAGCTCTCGAAAAACCTTAATTTAAGGATATATGTTCATCGGGACCACATTGAAAAATGCAGATTACCATGATCACTTCATGCCCGAAGAAAGGTTATCGGAGTTGTGAATAATTTAAGTATGAAGCTATCAAAACACCTTAATTTAGGGATATATGTTCATCGGGACCACATTGAAAAATGCAGGTTACCATGATCACTTCATGCCCGAAGAAAAGTCACGGAGTTGTGAATAATTTAAGTATAAAGCTTTCAAAACACCTTGATTTAGGGATATATGTTCATCGGGACCACATTGAAAAATGCAGATTACCATGATCACTTCATGCCCGAAGAAAGGTCATCGGAGTTGTGAATAATTTAAGTATGAAGCTATCAAAACACCTTAATTTAGGGACATATGTTCATCGGGACCACATTGAAAAATGCAGGTTACCATGATCACTTAATGCCCGAAGAAAGGTCACGGAGTTGTGAATAATTTAAGTATGAAGCTATCAAAACACCTTAATTTAGGGATATATGTTCATCGGGACCACATTGAAAAATGCAGATTACCATGATCACTTCATGCCCGAAGAAAGGTCATCGGAGTTGTGAATAATTTAAGTATGAAGCTATCAAAACACCTTAATTTAGAGACATATGTTCATCGGGACCACATTGAAAAATGTCGTAGTGAATCATTCATGCCTGAGAAAGGTCATCGGAGTTGTGAATAATTTAAGTATGAAGCTATCAAAACACCTTAATTTAGGGATATATGTTCATCGGGACCACATTGAAAAATGCAGATTACCATGATCACTTCATGCCCGAAGAAACGTCAACGGAGTTGTGAATAATTTAAGTATGAAGCTCTCGAAAAACCTTAATTTAAGGATATATGTTCATCGGGACCACATTGAAAAATGCAATTCATGATCACTTCATGCCCGAAGAAAGGTAACGGAGTTGTGAATAATTTAAGTATAAAGCTATCAAAACACCTTAATTTGGGGATATATGTTCATCGGGACCACATTGAAAAATGCAGGTTACTATGATCACTTCATGCCCGAAGAAAAGTCACGGAGTTGTGAATAATTTAAGTATAAAGCTTTCAAAACGCCTTAATTTAGGGATATATCCCTAAATTAAGGTGTTTTGAAAGCTTTATAGATATCAATTTGCGCAACTCAATACCTTTCTCAGGGCATGAAATGATCATGGTAATCTACATTTTTCAATGTTGTCCCGATGAACATATATCCCTAAATTAAGGTGTTTTGAAAGCTTTATACTTAAATTATTCACAACTCCGTGACTTTTCTTCGGGCATGAAGCGATCATGGTAACCTGCATTTTTCAATGTGGTCCCGATGAACATATATCCCTAAATTAAGGTGTTTTGATAGCTTCATACTTAAATTATTCACAACTCCGATGACCTTTCTTCGGGCATGAAGTGATCATGGTAATCTGCATTTTTTAATGTGGTCCTGATGAACATATATCCTTAAATTAAGGTTTTTCGAGAGCTTCATACTTAAATTATTCACAACTCCGTGACCTTTCTTCGGGCATTAAGTGATTATGGTAATCTGCATTTTTCAATGTGGTCCGATGAACATATATCCCTAAATTAAGGTGTTTTGAAAGCTTTATACTTAAATTATTCACAACTCCGATGACCTTTTCTTGGGCATGAAGTGAAACCTCATGTAATCTGCATTTTTCAATGCTGTCCCGATGAACATATATCCCTAAATTAAGGTGTTTGATAGCTTCATACTTAAATTATTCACAACTCCGTGACCTTCTCTTCGGGCATTAAGTGATCATGGTAACCAAAAATGCATTCAATGTGGTCCCGATGAACATATGTCCCTAAATTAAGGTGTTTTGATAGCTTCACACTTAAATTATTCACAACTCCGATGACCTTTCTTCGGGCATGAAGTGATCATGGTAATCTGCATTTTTCAATGGTCCCGATGAACATATATCCTTAAATTGAAGGTCTTTTAGGAGCTCATACTTAAATTATTCACAACTCCTTGTGACGTTTCTTCGGGCATGAAGTGATCATGGTAATCTGCATTTTTAAATGTGGTCCCGATGAACATATATCCCTAAATCAAGGTGTTTTGAAAGCTTTATACTTAAATTATTTTCGCCGACTGGCTACCTTTCTTCGGGCATGAAGTGATCATGGTAACCTGCATTTTTCAATGTGGTCCCGATGAACATATATCCCTAAATTAAGGTGTTTAAGGTGTTTTAGATAGCTTCATACTTAAATTATTGACAACTCCACTTGATGACCTTTCTTCGGGCATAGGAAGTGGGTGCCGTGGCAATCTGTATTTTTCAATATATTTTACAATGTGGTCCCGAGTGAACATATATCCTTAATTTAAGGTTTTTATTAAGACCTGCATACTTAAATTATTCGCCGAGCTCGTTTGACGTTTCTTCGGGCATAAAAGCGGTAATTATAGTAATCTGCATTTTTCAATGTGGTCCCGATGAACATATATCCCTAAATTACTGGTGTTTTGATAGCTTCATACTTAAATTTATTCACATTACCTTTCTCCGGGCATGAAGTGATGCGTGGTAATCTACATTTTTCAATGTGGTCCCGATGAACATATATCCCTAAATTAAGGTGTTTTGAAAGCTTTATACTTAAATTATTCACAACTCCGTGACTTTTCTTCGGGCATGAAGTGATCATGGTAACCTGCATTTTTCAATGTGGTCCCGATGAACATATATCCTTAAATTAAGGCTTTTCGAGAGCTTCATACTTAAATTATTCACAACTCCGTGACCTTTCTTCGGGCATTAAGTGATCATGGTAACCTGCATTTTTTAATGTGGTCCCGATGAACATATGTCCCTAAATCAAGGTGTTTTGAAAGCTTTATACTTAAATTATTCACAACTCCGTGACTTTTCTTCAGGGGCATGATTTTAAATACAGTGGTGGTGACCTGCCTTTTTCCGATGTGGTCGCTGCCTGACGTCATATCCCTAAATTGAGGTGTTTTGATAGCTTTATCTTAAATTATTCACAACTCCGATAACCTTTCTTCGGGCATGAGAGTAATAATAATTATCATGGTAATCTGCATTTTTCAATGTGGTCCCGAGATGAACATATATCCTTAAATTGAGGTTTTTCGAGAGCTTCACGCTTAAATTATTCACAACTCCGATACTCCCACTCTCTTCGGGCATGAAGTGATCATGGTAACCTGTATTGTTCAATGTGGTTACGATTTACATATGACACCAAATTAAGGTGTTTCGAGAGCTTCATACTTAAATTATTCACAACTCCGATGACCTTTCTTCGGGCATGAAGTGATCATGGTAATCTGCATTTTTCAATGTAGTCCCGATGAACATATATCCTTAAATTAAGGTTTTTCGAGAGCTTCATACTTAAATTATTCACAACTCCGTTGACGTTTCTTCGGGCATGAAGTGATCATGGTAATCTGCATTTTTCAATGTGGTCCCGATGAACATATATCCCTAAATTAAGGTGTTTTGATAGCTTCATACTTAAATTATTCACAACTCCGATGACCTTTCTCAGGGCATGAAATGATCATGGTAATCTACATTTTTCAATGTTGTCCCGATGAACATATATCCCTAAATTAAGGTGTTTTGAAAGCTTTATACTTAAATTATTCACAACTCCGTGACTTTTCTTCGGGCATGAAGTGATCATGGTAACCTGCATTTTTCAATGTGGTCCCGATGAACATATATCCCTAAATTAAGGTGTTTTGATAGCTTCATACTTAAATTATTCACAACTCCGATGACCTCTCTTCGGGCATGAAGTGATCATGGTAATCTACATTTTTCAATGTGGTCCCGATGAACATATATCCTTAAATTAAGGGTTTTCAAGAGCTTCATACTTAAATTATTCACAACTCCGATGACCATTTTTCAATGTGGTCCCGATGAACATATATCCCTAAATTAAGGCGTTTTGAAAGCTTTCTGTTGATTTCTCACAACTCCGTGACTTTTCTTCGGGCATGAAGTGATCATGGTAACCTGCATTTTTCAATGTGGTCCCGATGAACATATATCCCCAAATTTAAGGTGTTTTGATAGCTTTATACTTAAATTATTCACAACTCCGTTACCTTTCTTCGGGCATGAAGTGAACATCGTAACCTGCATTTTTCAGTGTGGTCCCGATGAACATATATCCCTAAATCAAGGTGTTTTGAAAGCTTTATACTTAAATTATTCACAACTCCGTGACTTTTCTTCGGGCATGAAGTGATCATGGTAACCTGCATTTTTCAATGTGGTCCCGATGAACATATATCCCTAAATTAAGGTGTTTTGATAGCTTCATACTTAAATTATTCACAACTCCGATAACCTTTCTTCGGGCATGAAGTGATCATGGTAATCTGCATTTTTCAATGTGGTCCCGATGAACATATATCCTTAAATTAAGGTTTTTCGAGAGCTTCATACTTAAATTATTCACAACTCCGATGACCTCTCTTCGGGCATGAAGTGATCATGGTAATCTGCATTTTTCAATGTGGTCCCGATGAACATATATCCTTAAATTAAGGTATTTCGAGAGCTTCATACTTAAATTATTCACAACTCCGATGACCTTTCTTCGGGCATGAAGTGATCATGGTAATCTGCATTTTTCAATGTGGTCCCGATGAACATATATCCTTAAATTAAGGTTTTTCGAGAGCTTCATACTTAAATTATTCACAACTCCGTTGACGTTTCTTCGGGCATGAAGTGATCATGGTAATCTGCATTTTTCAATGTGGTCCCGATGAACATATATCCCTAAATTAAGGTGTTTTGATAGCTTCATACTTAAATTATTCACAACTCCGATGACCTTTCTCAGGGCATGAAATGATCATGGTAATCTACATTTTTCAATGTGGTCCCGATGAACATATGTCCCTAAATTAAGGTGTTTTGATAGCTTCATACTTAAAGTATTCACAACTTCGATGACCTTTCTTCGGGCATGAAGTGATCATGGTAATCTGCATTTTTCAATGTGGTCCCGATGAACATATATCCCTAAATTAAGGTGTTTTGATAGCTTCATACTTAAATTATTCACAACTCCGATGACCTCTCTTCGGGCATGAAGTGATCATGGTAATCTACATTTTTCAATGTGGTCCCGATGAACATATATCCTTAAATTAAGGGTTTTCAAGAGCTTCATACTTAAATGTATCAACTCTCTATGACCATTTTTAAATGTGGTCCCGATGACCATATATCCCTAAATTAAGGCGTTTTGAAAGCTTTATACTTAAATTATTCACAACTCCGTGACTTTTCTTCGGGCATGAAGTGATCATGGTAACCTGCATTTTTCAATGTGGTCCCGATGAACATATATCCCCAAATTTAAGGTGTTTTGATAGCTTTATACTTAAATTATTCCACAACTCCGTTACCTTTCTCGGGCATGAAGTGATCATGGTAATCTGCATTTTTCAATGTTGTCCCGATGGACATATATCCTTAAATTAAGGTGTTTTGAGAGCTTATCTTCACGCGAATTATTCACAACTCCGTTGACCTTTCTTCGGGCATGAAGTGATCATGGTAACCTACATTTTTCAAGGTGTGGTCCCGATGAACATATATCCCTAAATTAAGGTGTTTTGATAGCTTCATACTTAAATTATTCACCAACTCGATGACCTTTCTTCGGCATGAAGTGATAATGGTAACCTGCATTTTTCAATGTGGTCCCGATGAACATATGTCCCTAAATTAAGGTGTTTTGATAGCTTCATACTTAAATTATTCACAGCTTCAATGACCTTTCTTCGGGCATAAAGTGATCATGGTAATCTGCATTTTTAATGTGGTCCTGATGAACATATATCCTTAAATTAAGGTTTTTCGAGAGCTTCATACTTAAATTATTCACAACTCCGTGACCTTTCTTCGGGCATTAAGTGATCATGGTAACCTGCATTTTTCAATGTGGTCCCGATGAACATATGTCCCTAAATTAAGGTGTTTTGATAGCTTCATACTTAAATTATTCACAACTCCGTGACCTTTCTTCGGGCATTAAGTGATCATGGTAACCTGCATTTTTCAATGTGGTCCCGATGAACATATATCCCTAAATCAAGGTGTTTTGAAAGCTTAATACTTAAATTATACACAACTCCGTGACAATTCTTCGGGCATGAAGTGATCATGGTAACCTGCATTTTTCAATGTGGTCCCGATGAACATATATCCCTAAATTAAGGTGTTTTGATAGCTTCATACTTAAATTATTCACAACTCCGATAACCTTTCTTCGGGCATGAAGTGATCATGGTAATCTGCATTTTTCAATGTGGTCCCGATGAACATATATCCTTAAATTAAGGTTTTTCGAGAGCTTCATACTTTAATTCTCACAACTCCGATGACCTCTCTTCCGGCATGAAGTGATCATGGTAATCTGCATTTTTCAATGTGGTCCCGATGAACATATATCCCCAAATTAAGGTGTTTTGATAGCTTTATACTTAAATTATTCACAACTCCGTTACCTTTCTTCGGGCATGAAGTGAACATTGTAACCTGCATTTTTCAATGTGGTCCCGATGAACATATATCCCTAAATTAAGGTGTTTTGATAGCTTCATACTTAAATTATTCACAACTCCGATGACTTTTTTTTTCTTTTTTTTTTTTAAAAAAAAAAAACATTTTTCAATGTGGTCCCGATTAACATATATCCCTCAATCAAGGCGTTTTGAAAGCTTTATACTTAAATTATTCACAACTCCGTGACTTTTCTTCGGGCATGAAGTGATCATGGTAACCTGCATTTTTCAATGTGTTCCCAATTAAAATATATCCCCAAAAAAAAATGTTTTGATAGCTTAATACTTAAATTATTCACAACTCCGTTACCTTTATTCGGGCATGAAGTAAAGAACATGGTCCGTTTTATACAGTTTCACTGTGGTCCCCATTAAAATATATCCCTAAATTTTTGTGTTTTGTTATCTTCATACTTATATTATTCACAACTCCGTGACCTTTCTTCGGGCATTAAGTGATCGTGGTAACCTGCATTTTTCTCATTGTGGTCGCCGATGAACATATATCCCTAATATTAAGGTGTTTTAATAGCTTCATACTTGAAATTCTCCGCAACTTCGATGACCTTTCTTCGGGCATGAAGTGATCATGGTAATCTGCATTTTTCAATGTGGTCCCGATAAACATGTATCCCTAAATTAAGGTGTTTCGAGAGCTTCATACTTAAATTATTCATAGCTCCAATGACCTTACTTGGGCATGAAGTGATCATGGTAATCTGCATTTTTCAATGTGGTACCAATAAACATATATCCTTAAATTAAGGTTTTTCGAGAGCTTTCATAATATAAATTATTCACAACTCCGATGACCTTTCGTTAGGCATGAAATGATCATGGTGAGCTACATTTTTCAATATTGTCCCGATAAACATATATCCCCAAATTAAGGTGTTTCGATAGCTTCGTACTTAAATTATTCACAGCTCCGTGACCTTTCTTCGGGCATGAAGTGAACATTGTAACCTGCATTTTTCAATGTGGTCCCAATGAAACATATATCCCTAAATTAAGGTGTTTCTAGAGCTTCAGCACTATAATTGTATATTCACAATTTCCATGACGATTCTTCCATTTGTTACGTAATGTTTCCATGTATGTAATATTCAAATTACTGTCATGATTATGTTTATAATATCACAAACCGCATAGTAACACCATATGATTAAAAAATGATAACATTGTTCAAGACATAGACACGTTTAAAATCTCTCCATATTCCCATGAACAATGCATTCGGAAAAAAGAGCAACCGATGATATGAATACAAATGATACGATAATAGGAAGACATGGAATAATCATAATATCCTCACTATTTATCGCTGAAGAATCAGTGTTACAAGTTTTACCACGATTACTTGAACTTCCACGGTTATTATTATTATTTCGGTTAAAGCAACCGATGATATGAATACAAATGAAACGATAATAGGAAGACATGGAATAATCATAATCTCCTCACTATTGATCGCTGAGGAATCAGTTCTACTAGTTCCACAACGATTGCTTGAACTTCCACGGTTATTATTATTTCGGTTAGAGCAACCGATGACATGAATGCAAATGATACGATAATAAAAAGACATGAAATAATCATAGTATCCTCACTATTGATCGCCGAAGAATCAGTGCTTCTGCTACTTCCAGCACGATTGCTTGAACCTCCACGGTTATTATTATTATTTCGGTTAGATCAACCGATGACATGAATACAAATTATACGATAATAGGAAGACATGAAATAATCATAATATCCTCACTATTGATCGCCGAAGAATCAGTGCTTCTGCTACTTCCACCACGATTGTTTGAACTTCTACGGTTATTATTATTATTTCGGTTAGACCAAGCGTTGACATGAATACAAATGATACAATAACAGGAAGACATGGAATAATCATAATATCCTCACTATTGATCGCCGAAGAATCAGTGCTTCTGCTACATCTACCACGATTGCTTGAACTTCCACGATTATTATTATTATTTCGGTTAGAGCAACCGATACATGAATACAAATGATACGATTATAGGAAGACATGGAATAATCACAATATCCTCACTATTGATCGCCGAAGAATCAGTGCTTCTGCTACTTCCACCACGATTGGTTGAACTTCCGCCGCGGTTGTTATTATTATTTCGATTATTGCTGCTGCTTCCTCGATTGCCGGTGCTGCTCCGTCCACCACCGTCACAAGCCGACGATTCGTATTTGATTTCATCAAATATTGCCAATCCGCCTTGTGGAAATTTGCCGAAACCAGAAATTTCAATCACCAGCTTCAAAATAAAAAGTATTGAAAGTTAGGTAACCCAACCAGTTTTGGCGAAGAATATATATATTTTTTCCATTAATCGTCCATCTTTGCTTTAAAATATTAACAATAGAGAGTTTCTATATAGTAAAAACTTTTTTGTTTGGACTCGAGTTTACTTAGGGACCAATAGTTTTGGCCTAATAAATTAAGATATAATATACAAATTACATGTAATAGTTGCAGCAAAAGTTGTCTTTCGTGCCTCAAATACTTGTACACATGTTTGCGATCAGTTGAAACGATGTAAGCTGCGCCAAACCAGTCGGCAATGGGTACTCGTTTGGAATCGCAGCGATAAATCTTATGGGTATACAACAAAATATACTAGTAAGATTTAGTATCCACATGTTCCACTTATTTTCAGAGAACTGTCTCACCTAAATCCAGTACATCTGATAATAATACACATAGATAAATTTTATGCTTTTTATATATTTTCATTCAGTGCCTGATTAAGCATATCGTAATAATGGTAGGTCCCTTTCAGCATGCCCATCTGTTTAAATGCAAAACGTTCATAATGCATGAGTAACTTAAGTAAATCTGTTTTGTAATAATCGACATGAATCGCAAATCCTTATTAGTTGCTGAAAATGCGCTGAAATTCATTCAGTTTTTCGCTAACTGAAAATTGGAAAAATCAAATCCACGTGTCAAAAATTATACCTAGTGTTCGAACAGAATTGCACCGTTTTCAAGAAATTCGGTTCCCGTATGCATAATCATTTAAATTTGGATAATTCAGTGTTCGCGAATATATTTAATGCAAAAGTTACATCACAAGCAAATCGATCCTGTAGTAAGCTCTTGTATTCGCGAACAAACCGGCTTAATTAAAATTCGACAAATTTTCGTTCTCAAAAATTTGGATAATTTTACTCGAATTTTCACGGACACAGAATGGATAGATTTCAATCGCGAGCAGTGTGTTCGCGAACAGTTATACGGCGAATTCCAATTGGTCAAAAAGCGTTCCGTAGCAGTTTTTATACAAAATTACAAAATAGGATGCTTGTCTGGGTCACCTTAAGTTTACACGCGCATAAACTATCCTACACTTCCGTTTGTTACTTAGTATTTTAATTCAGTGATTATTTGAACATATCGGGATAATGGTAAGTCCCTTTCAGCACGCCCATCTGTTTTAAGCCCTAATCCAACTGTAGGTCATCGGGCGTGGCTTGCTTCCTTGTCCTTCAGAAATGCAATTTTCCAACTTCTTTGAGTATTAAAGTACATTACCTCAATAGGACCCTTTATAGCTCTATTCCATCTGTACGTCATTGGGCCTGGCTTGCTTCCTTGTCCTTCAGAAATGCAATTTTCCAACTTCTTTGAGTCCGGTTTTCTGGTACACACACGAAGTTCCACAAATGGCGTAAGCCACTCTCTGAAATTTTTAAAAATCTGAAGTTTTGCCCATTTTTTATTACTTTTATATGTATAATATATAAAAATAATTCATAACATATAAATATCGATCAATGAACCTGTAAACACAATGAGCATTTTTCAACATCACTATTTATAACAGATAAAAGATTCTGATAAAATGAAAATAAAGTACAACATTTTCATTTGAAACAGTTGTATCAAGCAGTCTTCGACAGTGAAATTTCATTTCAACATATTTCCCTACCCGTCCGAAAGTATATACATTTTTTCAAACATATTATTTTGAAACGGAAACGCTGTAATTGCATAAAAGGAACGTGCAAAACAAAGGCATAAATACAGTTAAATTACGCAATATAGTATGCTTATAATACACAATGAACAAAAAGGTGAAAACACTGTCACAATCTGACGGCTGTGACAAGAAAAAAGCCAGTTGCTGAATACACTAAAATGTGAAAAGTAAACACGCCGAGTAATTGTCATTGTTATGAATTGTTATTGTTGTTCTCGTTGTTATTGTTACCTTGTGTTAGTCCTTAATTTCAGCTTCACTTCACGTTTTTTGCCTCAGTCCCTCACTACAGCGATGGTTTATGAACTCAGTTAGTAGTTTTGAAGTTAACGTTTGTAAAACAAGCTATTGCTTATTTTATGCAGCTAAAAATAAGCGTAGTTTACCAGCAGAAGTTGAGCCTTGTGCTCATCATACAATTATTACCTCATGAATATTTATTTGCTTACTGAATTAATACAGATGTAAAGATCACCGCCCTTACCGGTTGTCGTCACAGAGCGAAAAGTTTCATTTTTAATTTGCACCTTATGCATCATTTACCTTTAAGATGTGTGCACCTAGGGCCGAGTTCTGTCACAGAACCAATTCCGGCTCTTGACAAAAATGCACAGCCACATCCGACCATTCGTAAATAAAATTAATAGCTAATCTATGCTAGTATGTTTGTACGAGCCGGGAGCGGCCATGTCTCATGGTTTGAAAGCCGGAGCCGACTATTTATTACATTCAGTTTAGCGTATTGTGTTACAGGGAAATATTTAGCTCTAGGTCCAAAAAGGGCAAGATTAGCAGTAATTAAAGTCAGACCCATAAATGCAGGTAAAATAAATACGTAAATATCGGTATTTTAAACATTTTTGTTGAAGCACCTTTTACAAGCCTAACTAGTGGCTATGTAAAACACGCTCGTTCATACTTAAAATTTATGCTATTGCAATTGTTACTGGAAGGATGTCTTACAAATATATGACCATATGTGTCACCAATTTCCATTTTCTCGCTATTTTCCATAGTCGTCACATATTTCTGGCTTTTAGAGCCCATTGTGGCCCTTGTGATAATTTATCAACCTCGCTTTACTATTAGCTAATATACTTGAAGGGTCTGGCTCTGTCCGAAAAATTTCACACTGGCTAATCGCGGCTAGCCGAGCATGGCTTTACATCCTCGGCAGACTGTGACAAATTCCGGCCCTGCGCTCACATCTTATGGTAAATAATGAATTACATGATTATGCATCCCCCACCCATCTCAGTGTGCTAAAATTGTACCAAATAGCATTGATACCTATAGCCATCGCAATGTAGTGATAAATATTTTATACCTTGTTTCGTAATCAATATAGTTTGAAGAGTATGTCAGGTCCGGTGGTATAGAAGTCAAACCCCCGGACATTACAGACAAACTGTCCATCATTAATTGTTGAGATTAGGATCGATGGGCATGGTTTTAGAATCGACCACGAGTAAACATTGCCTAGTGTTGTCTGAATCTAAAGTGTCATCAGTCCCGTAGTGTATGGCAGACACGTGGGCATATAATCTATAAAATCTGAAAGACGTTCGCAATGAAAGTTGAGCTTTTTATGATTTTCCTGTAGGTTGTTCAGTAAATATTTATTAAATTAACTAGAAAAAAGTCTTTGAACAGCGCTGGTAAACCCGTATATCCAGTACTTTTCTACATCTGGGTCTGGCAGACACATTACTGTATGGACGAGGCCAAAACGCATAATCAGATATTCCGTTGTAAATTGTGCCACAAATAATCACAGTCGTATATGTTCCTTTTATATATATGTAACGATATATGGCAAAATGTGTATTGCGTGTGACATTTCGAAAATATTATAAATTTCTGATTATTGTTGGAATCAGTCTTGATTCTGCTGCGCAGTTTTTGAATTGTAAAATTTATTACAGTTAATTGTTTCTGAGTCGTGAAGTCGTGTTGCCTTCGAAGTTTGAGAGCTTTGAAAATTTATTTTTACATGACATTTAAATTTTGTTATTTCGTATAAACGGCTTGAGTTGTTGCATATAAAAATGCAGTGCTCATAAAATAAACTGTATTAGTTGTGGAAAATTATTCCATGCTTCGTCGTCCAGTGTAAGTTTGCCAGAAGACGACAGTTACATTTTCCAGCGCTTTTTCTTTACAATTTTCCCGAAGAAGGCTACTGATTTATTCGGCAGAAGAGGCACTTATACTTGTACTGTCTCCAGTGGGCACATGCCTGTGACAACCACAAATATCAAGATCCCAAGATATGTTCCACATCGCTAAAAAATAGAGCTGTAAAATAAGAAAAACTAAAAAAATATAAACTGGTCTGACTAAAAAACAGGGCTGAGCAAAATAAAAAAGACAAACATATAGATAAATTAAGACAAACAGTCAGAAAGAAATATTTGGTATACATCCACTATGTAAGGTATGTAATTTTCATTCAGAGAATATGTTATAGATCGCTATTTTTACTTATCACATACTTCACGTTGAACTTCTAATCTCTCTGTAGGTTCTATTACATATTCCTTCCTGTAAAGGAACGGGACACCCAGCTACCCAGCTGCCCATTAAATCCGGCCTTAAAAGACTGGTGTGAAGTGCAAAACTCAAATGAGATGTGGCTTGAACATAACGCAATGAATCTATGCCAAAACGAAATTTTTAAAATTTTTAAAAACTGTGCTGTATCGGTCTATTTAATTTATACAGAATCTGATGGATAATCGAGTTTGGTTATTATATTTTTCAACATTCTTATTTCACGTTTCGCATTTTTGAGTAATTTTATACGTACTGCTAAAAGTTTGTCGGCAAGTGATTCAACCTAAATACTCAACTATTTCAGCGAGTGACGTTATTATATTCAATGTTATATTTTACTAGTGTATCACAGGGGCTTTGCAATAAACTATAGCTTTTTTCGTTTTGTGATGAATGTTATCTGTTACGGCTCCTATATCCGTGTTGCTAGTTGTCGTTCTATCGCTACTTAAAAGAGATGACCGACATCACCTACCGGAGTAAGTTAAATTCTACAACTTTATTCGACGCAGCCATATTTCTTCGTAAATTAAGTTATCTTTAATAAAGTGCTCTAAGCGTAATATTTGAATACGTACAAGCAGACATTGATCGTTCATGAAGACCATTAGTCCTAAACTATATAATTATCAGGAACTTACAGAGGTTTAATGGTTACGATGCGTGTCTACGATGCATTGTTTCAGGATTTGATCTAGCAATGTGACACAGTGTCTTTAATATATCCCCATGAATAGTTTTCCAGAGCGATATTAAATGGCTGCTAAACTGCTGATAGTAGAGACCATTAATCTCAAGCTTTACAGGATACTTTTTTAAGTAGAATCTTTAAAAATGCAAAAAATTTTATCCGATACCTTTGTCAACATTGCCCGTCTGTTACTTTTACATGAGTATAAATTACTGTGAACACATTTCTCTTAAAAAGTAATGCTCAGCATCCCTTTTGCAAATCTTAAACGCAGCTAGCTTTTATATATCTTTCCTGATCATATTGTTCGTTTTCTTTTGAAGTTTGAGGTCATTTTAATGTTTTATATGTTTTTGTACAAACAGATGTTTTTTCTAATTATTGTTTTTGGTTGAACTATTGGTTAATTGAATTATGGCTTTGCTTATAGATCTTAAACTTTAAATGAAAATTTACTATTAAAATATATATTTTGTTATGCCGAAAAAGAAGTATAGTGTTATTAACCACTAAGAAAAATTTTAATATAGCATTTGCTCTCGTAATGTATAGTTTTTATGGCGCGTATGGCCAGGATTTCGTATACCGTCCTGGATTAATATTCCCTCCGGTATTTGACTGACTCTTCTTGAAACAGCATTTAGCTATGCAGCTGGCTTAGTTAATTTTTCATTTTTACGAATCCTTGATAACAAATCTTTTGTTACTATCTAGATTTTGTTGTATTTTTCAAATGCGAATATTTCATTAAAATCTATGCGGTCAAGGTACAAATGTAAAAAATGTGGGCTTACAAAGTTTTGTTGCGTAAATAATTTTATTTTTTACTTGTAATTTGGCAAGAATGTTTTTTACTAAATGACCTGCACAATTGTATTAATTTATTTGCATAAATTATTGAGAACACGACTTAATAAATATCGTCAAATAAACTAATCATCTTACTTCAACATAAGCGCCGCACCGGCTGGTTGTTCCTTGATGGTTGCACTAACAAACCACATTTTGTTCGAACTCTTTTCTCCAGTAATTGCGTATGGCGATCCTGGACCAGAAATTATGTCAACAATGAATTTATATAAATGGATTCGCTGTAGCAATGATCAAAGTTGTTGAATTATTTTATATGACAAGTGTCAGCTGCCATGACTATGCAACATAATCAAACGCTGAAAATTTGTTATAAAAATCTTACCAACAAATTTTGCCTTAGGTTTCTGCTAAAGTTGTATAGAAATTTATTAATAATATCAAATTTGAATGTAATTAGAGGTGTTTCTATGTCATATTGAAAATTTGAACTGAGTGCTATGTCCGCGGACATTCTTCTGTTAACAAGTCTGCTTTAGCGAAATGCTTTTCATCACTGCCACTCAAGGTAGCTAAGACTCATCGTTCTCTATGACGTTAAATCCAATTTTTTGATTAGTATATATAATAAAATATATACGCTGCTGCTATTGCTTGAGATTATATTAGTTATTTGGTTTTTTCTGTCTGTTGTAATTTTATAACTTCTTGTAGCTAACTAAATCCACTTTGCTCGGTAACTTTTGAAGTGGTCGCTTGATCAGGCACATTTTTGCAACATTCAAGTTATGCTGACAGGCCAAATCGAATGACACCAATTATATATATTTCTAAAAATCTAAAATTTTAAAAAAGTTCAAATATTGCAGATTTTGACAGATCTTGTTTAAACTCATTACCGTACAGCGTCAATAAGCTCTATAAGTATCAAAAAAGACAAAATTATTAAAATTTCAACGAATTTGGAATCATTCATGGACCGCGCTAGAACTTAGAGGTATGTTGTACGCTTTATCAAGCAAAATAGAAAACCGAAAACAGATTAAGTACCAATTTTACTTCGATGAATTTGGAATCATTGATGGACCGCGCTAGAACTTAGAGGTATGTTGCACGCTTTATCAAGCAAAATAGAAAACCGAAAACAGATTAAGTAAAAAATTTTTTTAGAAAAAGATATTTCAGAAATGATGTCTTGAAAAATATTTTTTGACAGTTTTATAAAATTGGGATTGTTTTAAATGTTCCTAGCGTTTCGGAACAGACGTGTTGGTTCAAACGTTTTTTAAGTAAGTGCCTAGTTTCCAACAATGTGTCACCAAAATGTTACTATGAAAAATTAAAATTACGTCGGTAGCGAAATCTGAAAAGCCAATGTATACCAAAGCGTGAAAGGATATCCCGCTCCCACTGATAACAAACGTGGTAAAATGCAGAGCCGCCGTTAGTACCCCCCTACCCCCCCTAGGGGGGCCTCGCCCCTTGCAGGGGCCTCGCGCCTTACAAGGGCCTCATCTCATGGCCTCTGGGTGAAAAGGTGAAAAAGTGGGGAGCCGCAGCACAACCACAAGCGCCTTTCGCAAAGTAAATGTACACGATGTACAAAGGTAACCTCAGAGTTTAGAAGCCTAATCGTGAGTATGAGTTTAACCGTTCCGTGGTTCAAAGTTAGAGTTTTTACTGGGCGCCTGTTTTACGGACATACACGAAAATTTATTTAGGTCAGCGTCTATGCAACTAATGTATAGCATTTGGTGTGAAATAAACTAGTAGAGGCCTTGAGGCCCCTGGTTATATTCCGGTGTTATAGTTAATAAATGTGATAGGGGCCTCGCAGCCTGCTGGGAGGGCCTCGCAGCCTGCTGGGGGGGCTCGCAGCCTGCTGGGGGGCCTCGCAGCCTGCTGGGGGGGGCCTCGGACATCCTAGCGGCGGCCTTGGTAAAATGACATTTGTAAATTCTGCAATATGTCAACTTATTTTGCACAACGATGTGCTTAAACTCAACTATTGAATTGCTTTAAACAAAATAACCTATTCCTTGAAGCTAAAATACCTAAATTTAAATTATAATTATTTGCTGAATGAGCCAGTGAGAATAAGAGAATACGTCTTAGATAACGAAAAATGTCCGGCTCCTATATGAACTGCAGCGCAAGTGATCCTGCTTTAGTGAAGATAAGAAGTCGTAAGACACAATATAACAGCCTCCTACCAAACACTAGGTGATAAATAAGTTACCGAGTTGCATTAAAACTGTAGTGTGGATGCTGACTAGGTTTAATTATTAGATATTTACTGCCCTGTAGCACGACGATGTCACCGAAACATAAAATTTGGGCTATTATAAAACTGAAGGTTATAAAATTGGCTTGGAATAGGAAGAGACAGTTTGTTTTAAAACGAGTTCCAAAGGCTTGATCTGGAAGCACACTTGCACAAAGCGGCCGAAAGCTATTACCGGCCGGTCTTTGAGCCAGTTATAATTATGGAAAGCAAGTTATTACATTGGCAGTTACCATTTTTCAATTTCCAAAAGAATAAAAAGAGCAAAATATATTTTGTGTTCAATCATGGTATATTATTAAAAAGCCACCGATTTCAGGCCTTGTGCTATGTATCTAATTATATTCAACAGAAATTTTATGCCTGTATCATTTGTGGTTCAGATGCAATAAAGCACCAAATGGTTTTTCGTTTACCTCTAGGACACCCTATTTATATGCAAATTTTCCGTTTTGTAAAAAACTATCGGGCTTATAAGAAAATTTTTTAAGCAATTGCCTGTGACTTTTGTACAAAATGAAATATTAACATATATATATAGATATTGTCTCAGAAATAAACAGAGCAATCGTTTGCCGCTTCATAGCATCTGAAACACAAATGATACAGGCATAAAATTTCTGTTGGAAATAATACTGATATAAACTTAGAAATATAACAACGGATTTGGGCATTAAAGCAACAGCTAGACTCCTCCATCCTCGAATATTCCTTCAAGTCGAAATCGCATATATGTTCAAGCTTTTCGAAACAGTTCGAGGTCAATCAGATCAAGTTATCCTGCAATGAAGTTCTTCAGTTGTTGTCAAGTGCTATGCTTCTTTCCGTAAACTTTCTCCTTTAGGACACCCAACGGGAAGTAGTCCAAAAGAGTCGAATCTGGGGAACAGGCGGGCACTCAACAGGTCCATGTCGACCGATCCAGCGATCTTGAAAATTGACATCCAACCATTCTCGCGCTGATATTCATAATGACCGAGCGCGCCATGCTGTGGCAACAAAAAGTTGTCGCACTCGTTTAGATTGTTCAAATTGTGGCCAAAAATCATCCTTCAACATTTGCAAATACCAGCCACCTGTAACTGTTTAGACGATAAAAAGGTCTAATGAAACCTTTACCACACAAACAGTCACTGCGGAAGCGTGGGGCTAATGTTCAATTGTTTCATGACCTTGACGATTCGATGAGCAGTCATCCTCGACAGCCCATCTTCCACCGAAATGTCTTGCGACGATTTGACTTGCGCAGGCGATTTGACAAATTTGTCCGAGACAATATTGTCATCCCAAGTGACTGTGCGTGGGCAACCAGGATTAGCCAAGCCCAATAATTATCCAGTAGCATTGAATTTTCATTTAGGAGCAAGAATAAATTTGTTGCTCGTGCCTGGCGAAGACGAGTAATTGCACCATAAAGAGAATATCTTCAGACGAATTGTTGGATTTTAAGTACGGTTTTACTGCTGCAACATTGTGGCTAAGCAAAAGATACGAACTAGTCATATAGATAGTATTAATATCTAAGTTTAATGCTCGTCTATAACAAATAAAAATATCATAAAATTATCTCATGTGGTTGTTGAGTTATGACAAGTCAAACAGTTTTCGACACTTCTAAGACAGCCTGTATATATAAGGCCGTAAGATTTATATGACCGTAAAATAACAAAATACATACTTGGCATTGTTTCAATAAGAAATGTTCCTTGGAATTTCAATGGATCAGGTGTTCCAGTAGCTTTATAAATTTCGACTGTTTTGCTGCCGTCGTCTTTTGTATTTTTCCAGCAACAACCTTTTGTGAAATCACAGTTGAGATCTGGGCAGTCGGATTTGCACGATTTGGCTAAAAAGTATTCGATAATTCGATATTTGAACAAATGAAACAAATCACACAAAAAATCTTTTAAGTTTACACTTTTAGATATATTTTTGGACGTAATTCATTTTCAAAATGTTTGCATATTGAGAGTGATTAGTGTTGTTTTTGCTTGAAAGGATTTTGATTGCGGTAGAGTGGTCAAGCCATTTTCTACTGCGCTCGACCCTCTCCGTTTCGATTCGATCCGATTTGTGTTGACATTGTATCTGATCTGGTACAATCAAACTCTAAAAGTACCGCATACGTGTATCCGTATTTTTGCAACTACAGCATTCTATTCGTATGCAATAAAATTGTGCTCGCGCTCGGAATCGTATCGAATCGAATGCAATGTGGACATTCTCTATACATATACTCGTGCAAATCGCACCAGATCGAAACGGGTCGAATGGGATGGGTCGCAATTTAAGATGTTATTGACCGTAAATGTTCGTTGTAAACTTCAGGCAAAAATAAACAGTCTCGCCCAGTTTAGTTTATATCCTAACTACTGCGTTCAATTATTGCAAAGTTATTCATTTACTAAGTATCTCATGACAAGATGGGGTGATTAGTGGACGTGTTCGTCAGTGCCATGCATATAAGTGATTATATCATTAGCCACTTTTTACCTTAAACAGCACATATGCAGAGAATTGAAAGTGTAGCCTGGTTCAACTAAGCATCTGTAGGATATTTCTGTTGTAAGTCAGTCATGTAGGCAATTACAGGTAAAATAGTATTACGCGTAATGGTTTATGTTCATGTTTTACTTTTATTTATTTCGTATTATACGTAAATGGTTATTTGGAATTTATTTATAATTTTTTATAAATTAAAACAATAAAGATTAACCCTAGTTTAACATTTTTTGCTTGGTTGTGCTTAGAATACGAATAGAACATTGATTGTCATCGCACTGACCATCAATTTTAGTCGCCACTTTAATTTTTAAGCAGTGTGCCTTTAAGGCACGCCATTTTCCAATATATATCACTTCGACTTTAGGTGTAAATGGTACGGGCGAGGGGGTTGCGACAAGCGGTAGATTTTTGCAAATTTTGAAATTGCTCATAATTTACTAAAATTTGCTACAATTTACTATCATTTGCAAAATAATCCAGTTCATAATTTTGGAAAGTCAAATTCGAAAATTTAATTTAACATCGTTTTTACGGGATTGCCCATAAATTCTCTAGCAGGCTTCCAACCTCAAAATTTTTTTTCCATGAAATTTAGTACAAATGTCTTTGAAATTTCAGAGAAGTATTCTAAAACTTTTGTACCACCAGATATTCATTTAAAATTCAAATAATATTTTCTTAAAATTTTACCTAAAGAATTTTAACCTCAAAATATAACAAATATTTATTTAAATTTCAGTGAAATTTCAGTTCAATTATGCATGTAGCTTGAGCATAAATGCGTACAAGGGGGGTTGGGTTTACAAGGTTGACAGCTTCCCAGATAAGACACGTTTATTCCGCCCCCTCTCTGCCTGATGGCCCAGACTGAAGAAGCGCGGAATATTTTGGCAAAATGTCGACAAGTTGACAAAGTTTTAGAAAAATTTCAAGAAAAATGCAAGACAATTAGCAAAAATATAGGAAAATTTGGGAAAAATTTTGCTAAATTGGAGAAAATTATGACTTCCTAAAAATTTCGAAAATCCACACCGTCTCACTGCCTAGGTCTATTTTCCTCGTGCACTTATAATCTGGATTTATGAAAATGCTGCCACAAAATGATTCTTTATAAAGAAAATTTTAAGACAGTCCACATTTTAGTTCCGATAAATAAGTTTTTACATCTGTTTCTATCGTTCTATTTTATTGCAACATAGATGAACAAAGTATTATACAAGTTAAACCCGAGCAGTTACGAAGAAGATTGTGATCATCGTTGAACTGATCATTTTCAACTATGGAACATGTTTGTACACAATTCTATGTTGTCGTTTAGCGATTCTCGAATGTCAATGCAACATGTATATATACATTCCTAAGTAAAGATAAAGCAAACACAGTGGGCTTTGACTACTCGAAAAACTAACCGCTTCGTAAATTAAAACTATGAGAAAAACCGTAGCGAAGTATAGTACTATTTGATGAATCGAAATGTAGACGGACAATCATGCATATCTCTGTGGTCCATAAAACTAGTGGGGTTACAATAAAATTAGGAAGTTTCTAAATTTTAGAGCCAAGCCATATAATTATTCTCTGAAACCTACGACGTTTGATCTAATCTTAGCATATTCTCTTACAAACTTTTTGAATTGCAAAAAAAACTAAATGGACAACACAAACACACAGTGAATAGGCTTTAAATGATTGATAAATAGCTGCCTCATATTTGACAGAAAATATTTTTGACCGGCTAAGCTGGGAGTACTATATTTTGAGTGAATTGCAATGTTACACAGCTATTTCATAATTCAACTGGCAACTCGGAAACCGAGGAAAAACTGTGAGAGTGAGGCTAGGAAAGGCGTGTTCACACGCTCAAACTTTTGGCTCAAATTTTGATCAAAATTTGAGCTCAAATTTCGATGAAATTTTGAAACCATCTTTTTTTGCATTTTTAACAAGTTTGAACCTGTGAACACTATTCAAACTTTTCATGTATATTCCTGTAGTCAATCATGGACGAGATGTATTACCTGAAAAAGTTTGAGCTCAAATTTTGATCTTAAATTTTAAAATGTCGCACTTTTTGTTGAATCATTATCGTCAAATTTTGGTAAAAATTTGATCAAATTTTGAGCTCAAAATTTGAGCAAAAGGTTTGAGTGTGTGAATCGTGTTTGAGTGTTGTATACTCTGCGCAGCGATACGTTACCGTACTTCGTTCAGTTACATACTAGCAGCAAGACAATCACATGGATCTTTTCAAGATGTTCAACAAAGTCGTTTGATGGACAAAACAAGTTAGATAATACACAGTTTGTGTTGTTACGTAGGGTGTACGGCGTTCGTCTACGATCATCCAGTTCATGCGCAGCAGCAAAAGCATCAGTTGGCATGTCTATATAAACGAGTGTACTGAATTAAAATATTGTATTTACTACATTATAAGTATTGTTTTGTTATATATATTTATATTTGATTAATTAAAAAATTAAAAAAAACGTCACGGTAGCCTGTAGCTGTCTGGTGAGGCGCTTGGAACGGTCGTACTCATTATCCGTATTAACTTCAGTCGTAGTTGCAATTATGATCTTTATATATGTATGTGTTTATAGATTTGTATATACATGTGTATTTACGTATATGTATGTGTATTTATAAAATATATACTACTCATATTATATGACATATATAACCAACACACCATTCACCAACCGCCACCCTATGCCAGCGGGGGAGGGGAACCCGCATTTTTCATTTAATGATTCGTAACCAACCGTTTGAGACGAGCTTATTTGGATTGATAATAAGTACACTGTACACATTTTTATATTTACGCCGAAGCTGAAGATTTTCCCAATGTTGTAAAGTTGCGTATTTTGAGTCAGTTATTAATATTCGACAGTTTCAAGCTACGTTTATCTATCGTTGCAGCAGGACAAATCCGAGACGTTTACCGCGCAGGATTTTCAACTGGTGAGCGAGCAACAGCGGTTGGAATTCAAAATTGCATACAGCTGTTCAACGCAAAAACACTACAATCTATGTGTCGTCTGACAAAACGCTAGTAAAATGTCACGCCCTGACGGTTTTTATAAAAAGAAAAGAACGGTGTGCTTGCAATGACTAAATAAGCAAATTTTTCAATATTTTTCGTGTTCTTTCAAGAGGACATAATTTTTCGCTGAAAAGCAGCGCTGGCTCGAGTTATGAAAACATCGCCAAATTTTCTACGCAAGTAATAGTTACAGCCCCGATGTGGAGGTATGTTGCTGCCTCGTATTTAGTTAAAATAGGAGGATTTACCTTACTAATTAGTATCAGTATGACAAAATGGTTAAGTTGTTTTCGATTCGCAAAAAGGGAAAAATAATTTCATTACTAAATACAGGAAACTAATTATTAGGAAGAATTCCTAGATGTATCCAAGAAAATAAGGATTACATGAAACCCTTCGCTAGAACCTGCAATTTAGAAATAACTTTTGCACTTACTTATTGTGAGTGGCTATTGTATTTAGCAACCTCATTTAAATTCAACCTGTTTATTTCGTTAGTAAGCAGTTTGATGGCGTTAACAAAATAGGTTATATTTGACTGACTAGCAACAGTTCAGCAAACAAAAGTTTTATAAGATGAAATTGATAAAGGTTTGGGAATGCAACACTGAACTTCTAGTTTTGCCAAAGTAACTCTAACCCGCATCCATTGAAGATCCTTTTTTAATATCTTGTAAAACTTTTGTTTGCTGAACTGTTGCTAGTCAGTCAAATATAACCTATTTTGTTAACGCCAACATCAAACTGCTTATGAACGAAATAACAGGTTTGAATTTAAACGAGGTTGTGAAACAATAGTGCACTCACAATAAAGTAAGTGCAAAATGTATTTCAAATTGCAGGTTCTAGCGAAGGGTTTCATGTAATCCTTATTTTCTTGGATACATCTAGGAATTCTTTCCTAATAGATTAGTTTCCTGTATTTAGTAATGAAATTATTTTTCCCCTTTTCGCTAATCGAAAACAACTAAACCATTTTGTCAAACTGATACTAATTAGTAAGGTAAATCCACCTATTTTAACTAAATACGAGGCAGCAACATACCTCCACATCGGGCTGTAACTATTACTTCGTAGAATATTTGGCTGTTTTCAAAAATCGAGCCAGCGCTGCTCACTGATTTTTCGGCAAAAAGTAATGTCCTCTTAAAGATCACGAAAAATATTGAAAAATTATCTATTTAGTCATTGCAAGCACACCGTTCTTTTCTTTTTATAAAAACCGTCAGGGCGTGACATTTTACTAGCGTTTTGTCAGACGACACATAGATTGTAGTGTTTTTGCGTTGAACAGCTGTATGCAATTTTGAATTCCAACCGCTGTCGCTCGCTCACCAGTTGAAAATCCTGCGCGGTAAACGTCTCGGATTTGTCCTGCTGCAACGATAGCAAAACGTAGCTTGAAACTGTCGAATATTAAGAATGTTGACAAAATTCGCAACTTTACAACATTGGAAAATCTTCAGCTTCGGCGTAAATATAAAAATGTGTACAGTGTACTTATTTATATCAATCCAAATAAGCTCGTCTCAAACGGTTGGTTACGAATCATTAAATGAAAAATGCGGGTTCCCTCTCCCCCGCTGGCATAGGGTGGCGGTTGGTGATGGTGTGTTGGTTATATATGTCATATAATATGAGTAGTATATATTTTATAAATACACATACATATACGTAAATACACATGTATATACAAATCTATAAACACATACATATATAAAGATCATAATTGCAACTACGACTGAAGTTAATACGGATAATGAGTACGACCGTTCCAAGCGCCTCACCAGACAGCTACAGGCTACCGTGACGTTTTTTTTAATTTTTTAATTAATCAAATATAAATATATATAACAAAACAATACTTATAATGTAGTAAATACAATATTTTAATTCAGTACACTCGTTTATATAGACATGCCAACTGATGCTTTTGCTGCTGCGCATGAACTGGATGATCGTAGACGAACGCCGTACACCCTACGTAACAACACAAACTGTGTATTATCTAACTTGTTTTGTCCATCAAACGACTTTGTTGAACATCTTGAAAAGATCCATGTGATTGTCTTGTCGCGTTAAATTGTCATCGCCACTTAACACTGCATCGTGCACGAATTCTTCGTAATCTTGGACGGGAATAGAATTGCCGATATCTTGTTTACTGTGACAACGTAGAATTGCTGATATTTTGTTTACTGTGACAACGTAGAAGATTATTGCTAAAACGTTCAGACATAACCGAATGAAAGCAAACATAAGACTGAATTAAAGATTTTATGATTGTTTTTATAACATTTCATCCCTGCCAAGGGAGTCATCATACGGCTTAATGGCTACCGTTATGCTTTATTCATTTTTTATTGAATAATTTCACAATATCACGCTTCTACAACGCAAATGCATTGGGAAATAACCAAGAAAATTTATACAATGCGTAGTTAAATTGCTGTCCTTTGTTCAAATTCTTCATAATGAATTCCACCGCCACCTTCTCCGCTTGATGTTGAAGTGTGACGAACTTTTCTTTAACATCCGGTCTGCCACCAATGAAGTCGCCGGTATTTTTTTACGATAAAATTTGCCCGCGTTCATTTGCCAGTAGGCTATTTCATCTCGAAGACAAACATTGAATACATATTCTAGTTCTATGCTTCGCGAATATTGATACGATACCGATATAACGTGGAGAAAGAATTTCTCTCAGATCGTACGTTGCCCAATGTTTTATAAACCTTGCAACCATATAACGCTTGCTGAACGTATATCCACTATAAATAACAACTGCCCATACCAATGTATGTCCGTGTTGATATAATATTGATAGATTCATCAACGAATGTTAAAACACGTCGAATAAACAGATGATTTTTGCGCTCTCTTTGCGCTAGGTTTCGTGGTTTTAGGTTGCGCAACTTTGCCGACGATTTGTCTGTTGCAATTAGTAAAGCTGCATACATTTATTAGAAGTATTAAAGTTTTTGGCATCAGCTGTTGTTGTTTTGATTCCTAATCGCCTTATCTTGATTGATGTTCTATGTCATGATGCTAATATGCTACGAAAACTCAAATCTTGTATTATCTTTCTATTTTTAACAAATTAAACATATCGGCAGTTTTAATCCACAACTGCAAAGTTAATCTACCGCATTGTTTCGGTGGCTAAGTCACAATACAAGGTATTTATAACCCTTTGGGATGCTATGAAATGTTAAATTGGTTTGTGTTACCGTTTACCAGCCTATATATTATTAAATTAATACTCAGAATAAATGTAGGTGTTCTGTCGCTTAGTGTTAACGTTTTTGATGCAGCATGCGTACCACTTTTCATATGTGACTAGAAATCCTGTGATTGCAGCTGTGATGCTATGGTTTTCTCAGAATCTTGTGGAGATTTAATAATTAGACGGGTCTGGCAAGGGTTCGGTATTGAATTTGATAGTTTTATCGAAGCTATACAAGGTAGAGAAAAACGAGTCATGGTTATAGTATCCGCCATTTATTTTAAATTTTCGCCACGAATCTTTGTTATAAATTTCACGTTTCCCATCTCGAACATTATTGTATTCACTTGGTAGATCTATCTGTAACGCTTTAAATTTTGCTGCAGAGAGAGAAGCTGGAAGCACAACGTTGATTTGTATAAGTCAAAAATACAATTATCTCCATATTCAGTTAAAGCTTAAGTAATTTTCTTTTTAAGATATTTAATTTGTTGTGCATATCAATTGTTAAACAATATGTGTAAATAAAATGAGAATGTAATGTAAATACATTCAAATATGAGAAAATGTATATATGACCACATCTAAATAAATGAGAATTATGGAAGTAAGAAAAATGTATATATTCAATAAAAATGCATGAAATATTCGAAAATATGGTAGAAAATCTACGTAAATTCATGCAAATACAATAAAATTTTTGTAAATATTAGTAAACATAATGAGTACGGGCACATGGGGTACAAAATACAGGTACATGTGTACCCAATAGGTACCAAGTAGGGGTACATACATACGGGGGATACAGAATATGGGTACATGCGAAGTGTGCTATAAAATAAGGGTACGAACGTACCCACAGGGGTAAAAAATAGGAGTTTACTTACACTAATCAAAAGTTGTGCTTCCAGCTCCTCTCTCTGCAACAAAGGATAATGTGTTACAGATAGAGTTACCAAGTGAATACAATAATGTTCGAGATGACCAACTTGAATTTCTTAACAAGGGCACCTGGCAAATTTAAAGTAAACGCTGGATACTATAACAATGAGTCGCTTCTCTCTACCTTGAATAGCTTCGATAAAACATCAAATTCAATGTCAAAGCTGGGTCACATCGTTTAATTATTAAATGCCAACCAGATTCTGAAATAAAGATATCGCCACAATTGCAGTGGATGACAGGATTACCAGAGTCACATATGAAAAGTGGTACGCATGCGGCGTTAAAAAAGGATAATTCGAAGCGACCGAAAACCTACATTTGTTCTCAGTACATTAGTTGTTAATACTCTGTTAAACGGCAAAAACAAACCAATTATTTATTTCCTAGCATCTAAAAATGTTATAAATACCATTTGCTGTGACTACGACACCCATGCAGTACGGAAGATTAACTTTGAAGTTGTACATTCAGATTTTAGATATGTATGATTTGTTCAAAATAGCATGATAATAATGAGATTAGAATTTTCGCTACATATTAACATCGTGACATAGAGCATCAATGAATAGAATGCGATCAAGATTCAACAGCAGCCGTAGGCGGTGCTCATATTTTCAATGTTTCTAACATGTGGACGCAGCTTTACGATGGCAATAGACAAATGCACGGCACAGTTGTGCAGCCTAAAACCACAGCAAAACCTTAAATGGAGCGCATAAATTATATATTTATTAGACGTATTTGAACATTTGTTTATGAACTTACCAATACCATATCAACAAGAATTTTTTTCGGTACGAGCGGTTGGTATTGGTCGCGATTAAAAATTCAGCAACCATTATATGGGACCAAGACTTTTGAAACACTTGGCAACGTACGATTTGGATAAAGTGCTTGGTGACCGTTTTATCGGTATAAACATTCGCGAAACATTCAACTAGAATATATGCGCAATGATTATCGTCAATATATAATGCCTTATTGGCAAGCAAAGGTAGCAAAGGTAAGTTTATAGTCAATTCGAAGAAACCGACAGCTTCATCGATGGCAGATCGGTATTCGAAGAAAAGCTCAACAAATTTCAATAACAATGTCAAGCAGTGAAGGTAGCGGTGGAATTCACTATGAGGAAAATGAAAAAGCACAGTCATTTGAAATCACACTGTATAAATTTTGTTCTTTGTATCCAAGTATATTTCTGTTGTATAATCGTGATATTGCAAATTTATAAAAAAATGAAAATCCTAAAGGTAACCATTAGCCTGTCTGATGCTTCCCTTGGCAACGTGGAAATGTTTTAAAAACCTGTGCATTTTGTAATTTCAATCAGTCTTATGTATTATTTCAGTCGGTTACGCAACAGTAAATTTAACCCACGCCCATCAATAATTCAATTTGCTATTTCGGTTAACAAGATTTTACGGAACGTCTTCTGGTAAACCGTAATCCGGCGTAAAAGCATTCGCGCGCACACAGCTCTATGATAGTAATACGGCAAATTTGTGTTAGCGAAAATTCAACGAAAATTACCAATTTTTTTGGGAACAAAATTCTGCCGGATTTAGATTCGCTGGCTTTGTTCGCGAACACTGCAAGCTAAACTAAGGGACGTCACCATTACGTTAATTTTGTTCGCGAACAGCGAAAAATACAAATCAAAAGCTGATATAAACTACATAACAGTTTTCGCTGCAAATTCAAGATCGCCAAAATCTGCTACAACACAAGTTGTAATTTTTAGTACTTGTTTCTGGTTTTGCCAATAATCTGTGATCGAAAAACCAATGAAATTTCTGCTTTTTTGTTTCGTAACAATGGTTTGCGATTCGCTATCGGCTATTAGAAAATAGGACAGTCGATGGGCCCAAGTTAAGTTTACTCGCGCATTAGTCTCTACGCATTAGTAAGTACTTTATTCGTCGAGTTGTTAAACAGCAGATTCCCGGTAATTCTTTTCTCTTCGACGACGACAAAGCAAATATCTACGAGACGATATTTGACTTCGACGATCACTTCGTGCGACAATATAAACGGGTGGAGCTTTTCAAGATGTTTGATCAAGTAATTGGTTATCGATGATGGCCAGGCGAAGCTGGCTATATACATTGTGTTATTACAGAAAGCAATAAAGTGATAACAGCATTCGTCTACGACCGTCCAATCTATGCTTAGCAGCGGAAGTGTCAATTGATCCATCATTATGGTGCTAAACAAGGATAATGAATGAAGATATATGTTTCTGTTATTTGTAAATAAACGTTTATGTATAGATTTCTTTTTATAAATAAAAAATTAGATGAGGCCCTTGGTGCGGTCGAAAGTTTTTCTCATTAATTGTATTCATCTAAGATTTACATAGTTATATAAGCAAACTTTAGCTCTCAATATGAGTGTTTTATATATGTATGTGTGTATGTTTATGCGTGCATATGTGTATCCATATATGTGTATATAGTTCCATACAATATACTCATGTGTACGTACAGTTGACATATATACCAATACATACACACATAAAAAATAGTGCATATGTATTACTGATGTATACGTACAGCAGACATATACTTATCCATATATACATGTAATTATGTGTCACTTTCACTACAAAGGTATTTGTATTTGTATGTGTATTGTAACAATTAGGATATTGGATTCGATTCACTGCTAGCTCAGACTTAAGGTTTTTATTCGGGTTATGACAATTCCGTAAAATTTCAGGATTCGCCTATGTTCGCGAATAAATTTAATGTAACCATGACTTCATAAATGGGACGGTCATATTATTTATCAATTGCTGTTTGCGAACAAGCCCCTTGTTAATACAAATCCGTCAAAATTCTGCTCGCCTGTTCGCGAACATATTTGATATTTGCGAACAAAAAGTAGCATTTTCTGACCGACAAGAAAATGTTCCGTGATGAAAATTTTTTTACAAAAAACAAAATAGGATGGTCAGCGGTGTGATTTTAAGTTTAGTTCCGCATTTCGCACAAGCAGTTCCCACTGGATCGATGCATTTGTTTGAGTTTCCGTGAAATCAACATAAGCATCATTGGCCTCGAAATGCGTGGATTGTTGATTCCAACTTGCTACGTAATATATTTAGATGGAATGTGACATAAACATAAGCAATTAGCTGCAATAGTAAACATCAAAACCAGTATTAGCTGTACCACGTTTGTATACAAATTATAACTTCTATCAGTTGCCAAATAGGATGCACTGTGGTAAAATTTTTCAAAGCCGACCACATTATTGGCGCGGTTCAATATTCGACAAAAATTTCAAAAAGCTTAGTATATATAAACCGCTGTGACGCTTTAAATAAACAATACATGTAACTGAATCTCAGAAAATATCCAAACAACTTAGCTTTATGTACTACTAATGTTGCTTATGTAGTTGCTACGCTATGAAAACAAGTAATAAGTACAAAAAGTTATCTTCGTGAACTAATTTAATTGGTCATTAGCAGAGCCGCCGTTAGCACCCCCCCTATCCCCCCTAGGGGGGGCCTCGCCCCTTGCAGGGGCCTCGCCCCTTACAGGGGCCTCATCTCATGGCCTCTGGGTGAAAAGTTGAAAAAGTTGGGAGCCGCAGCACAACCTCAAGCACCTTTCGCAAAGTAAATGTATACGATATACAAAGGTAACCTCAGAGTTTAGAAGCCTAATCGTATGATTTTAACCGTTCCGTGGTTCAAAGTTAGTGTTTTTACTGGGTGCCTGTTTTACGGACATACACGAAAATTTATTTAGGTCAGCGTCTATGCAACTAATGTATAGCATTTGGTGTGAAATAAACTAGTAGAGGCCTTGAGGCCCCTGGTTATATTCCGGTGTTATCTACGTGATAAGTCTTGACGGTTAAAATAAATATTAGTATTAGTGATTTTGTTATAATTTAGGCATAATAATATTAAATTTAGATATATGAAATATGTGTTCGTGAAATGAAATTATGGTATTCGAAAGTGGTGCTTCAAAGCGCAAACGTACAAAGGAGCAGGCTATAAGGATGCTTTTAAAATATTGCAAAGACTGTTTATAAAATTATGACCATGCATACTATCTTAATTTAAGGAACAGCTCTCAAATTTAAGGGTACACCGTCTTTGCAAATTTTTAGAGTATAATGTCTTAAGGTAAGTGTATTGGAAAACGATTACATTAGTTAAGAAATGTGATAGGGGCCTCGTAGCCTGCTGGGGGGCCTCGCAGCCTGCTGGGGGGGGGGGGGGCTCGCAGCCTGCTGGGGGGGGCCTCGCAGCCTGCTGGGGGGGGCCTCGGACACCCTAACGGCGGCCCTGGTCATTAGTCATCGGTCATTTTAAGTTTTAGTCTCGCATTTTTTGCACGGAATATTGTAAATATGTATTCGTGGCACTGACGTGAAGTTACGCGCTACGATACTGTGAAATATTACTTGTCTTTCAAAGCTGCTTCTAATTTACAAATGTACGGCAACAAACATGTGGCTATAAAGATCAATATATAAATATAATATACATAGCGTTTGTAACAGATATCAAATATCCTGATTTACATATAAGTATCAAGGTTTTGTGTAAGTTGTCATAAAGCTGATATTAAGCGTTATTTGAACAGCTATATTGATCAGAATTAGGCCATCGAATACCCTTAATAAAATATAAATTATAGACTACTCATGACATATGTTACTAAAATCGAAGCTTTAGAACCCAAAAGCAAGGCCGTATATTTGTCCTCATGTCAAGATACACAATTAATATAATACTTGTTCCAGTGCAATGCTGTACTATTTATATGTATTTTCATATAATTTTTCAGAAAACTATATAAATATTTACATTTCTGATAAAATTAACCATTGTATCATTTATATAATAGCAGCTAACATTTCGTTATTCACTATTAGCCAACTGGTGAACTTTAATAGCACTTTGCTTGGCTATTTTTACTGAGTTTGATATCAGATCGCATTTTTTTAACTGATAACGATACTTAGTCAACAAATTCATCATCAAATAGGTCCATGCAACTACAAGTAGAAGCAACAAATCATCGCAACCGCCTGTTTAATTAATCGAAATTTAAACAATTGTAATAACATCACCATAATAAATTGCTTCGGCTATTCTATGATTCAAAACGTACATTGTCGGTGCTGTTAAGCTCATTATTTTGTTTCAACCTCCAACAAAACCAGTTACTAATAACAATCGAGTTTGGGTAAGTGCCAATTTATAAGTATTTTTTGTGTTAATAATATAGAAAGTTTAGGATGCCTTCATGAGAAGATTAAGACATGACTCGCTATCGGCACATACAAGCATCGGGCACGACGCGATCCACTGCTACATTATCTCGCACGGCTTTGGGCTGTAAACCAACTTTTAGCATGACATTATGTTGCATAAAAAAATTTCTGCTCGTACCTCCCCCGAAACCTATGGGTTTGAACAAATTTTATCTATGATACAATGCCCTACGCCGCCCAAAACTTGGCATTATCTCCCGAAAATCAAATGGGTAAGCTACACCTTGGGCGAACAGTGTCATATTCTTGGCAACAAGAGATCATAACTTCTTGACAATATTGATTAGTATTGCATGGCTAGTTCAGTTCCATTAGCTCTTTCAAGCATAATGATTTTTCGGCAAAACTAATCTTGAAGTTTTACAGTTAACTAACGTATTTACTAGTATTTATATTTTTACAGCGGCGGAATTTATACGTAGTCATACGCGGATCAAGGTAAGATAGCGGGCAGTCTCCCTCCACCGTTATAAACTGCTTACGGCATGTCAATTCATCTGCTGGCTGCGCGAAACACCGTTTAATGTCACACATAGGGTTGCGATTCGGACCAATTGGGACCACAATCGCATCAAAAATCCCTATATCAGCAGTTATATGCTATACAAATATATCTATACAAATATTTGTGGTTGAGTGCAGTCATTATTGCTACATCAGTCAAGGGGTGACGTCGGTTTACCACTTTTTCCAGAGCTTTGGTAAGATAAGTTAGCATATTACCGGTCCAGCCAAGTCTTTTTGTTCAAGGCCAATCCTACATGTTAAATGTATAACACGTTTACATTAAATTAGGCCTTCGAAATTTTCTTCAAATCGCCCATCCGCCAATAACGACTACGGATTTGTGATGTTGTACTGGAAGCACGGATGTCACTTCAACATATTTGCTGTCAAATTTCATCGAAATTATGTCTCTTAAGAACCAAAAGCTCTCTATATAATAATGTTTGTTTTTACAACAGCAGGCATTGCCACGTAATGCTGAGCATTTAGTTCTAAATACATTTTTAATTCTAACTCGTCACGGCGCCATAGCCGTGAAACTTTTTTCGTCCCACTTTTTGTATTTGAACTGATGTGTGAGAACGGCTATTGCAAACAACAATAAAGCATTTACTTAGATCTCGTCTTCAAAGTGCTACTTGGAGCTTCTGATTTCAATTTAGGAGCGACCGATTCTCCAAAAAAAAATAACACAAGCTAAGAGGATTGGAAAGCCAGTTTGCAAACATAAATGACACTCCTAGTTGTCTGTGGCCAAATTATTTTTACATCGGCATGACCAACCAATGTTATATACTGAAACTACTGTGACATCTTTCTGAGAAGAAACACAGCTATTAAACTAACATTGAGACCTTTCGCCATAACCCTACTTTTTGCTAGAACAATACTTTCGTAACCGTTTTCTGCATAAAATATAAATGTTATTTACATCAACGCCAAAGACTGGTAAATAAGTATACATTTTAAACACATTTAAATTTTCAGTATCCGCTCTAGTGCACAGGAAAAAATTACTTTCACAAATGCTTCTCACTGTTTTTTAAGAAAATTAGGTATTAAGGGTGATATATACAAATGAAGCTTTGTTCATCAATTATTAATTGTTTAATATTCATGCAAAAATTGACGTTTATGAATTGTTAAATTATGACATTTATAACGTAACAGAAACAGAGTGAGCGATGCTGGAGTTGCCTTAAATGTCCTTCAAACGAACAACAAAATATTTTTATTTGCCTGTGTCATGCAAACTTATCACCCTCGGTGACTGACAAATTTTCACAAATTATTATTCTACACGTAATACAGTTGGATTGACCATATGGCTTTCTATTTGCGCTCCTCCGATGATTTTCTACTCAAATTTTAAGGAAATTGACATGGTGTACCGCATTGACTACTTGGAAACTACTGACATTTTAGGTTATTGCTCAGCTCACACGCGTTGTTTAAAATTTTTAATCCGCTGTGCAAAATCCTCCTACAACTTTGCTTCATAACAGTTTTGTCAGAGCATCCGTTTTTAATTTATATGTTAATGTTTATAAAACTCCAGGAATAAGAAAACGTCAAAATTTTTAATGGGTGAACTTTGTGTTTGTTGGGAATGCATGATGACCAGGTACATGTCTTTGCGGGAAGCTGACCAAGTCTATAAATTATAAATTTTGGAACCAAGAATTATTGTCAAATTTTTGATCTTTTAATTTAGCCGTACGTAGCCGCTTCTAATGGTCTGTGTGATACTAAAGAAGGCCCAACACAACTAAATCAATCGTTTTATTGTGGTAGTGAGCATCCAAAGCACCAAGAGGCTGCAACGCTGAAAAATTGACTCTCTGAGTTTCAGCTTTTTTGAAAGTCATTTGATTTATACATTTTAAAAGATTTAGTCTTTTGGTCATTGAAAGATTTATCGTTTTATTGCACTAAAGATTACTGTAACGGTGTCGTTGATATTGCGTTCTGATATTGCGTAACGGTGTCGCATATAATTGCGTTTTCGATAATTTTGAGGCGGCTTAGCTTGGACCCTCAGAGTAATTTAGCTACACTTCGGTCCGTCACTCTTCGCCATATGAGCTATTGTGCAACGACGATTCTATATCCTAAAAATTGATCTCATTGCTGGATAAAATATCATTTTTGAACGTATTCTTTAATCAAAAATAAAAATCACACTACCAATTTGTGTTATTACTATTTGAAATTGTTATACCTCAATGCACAATCAAATGCAATGCATATAGTGAATCTGCTTTTACAGTGAAAATGCTATTACAGTAAAATGTTTCTTTGGTCCAAGCTAATCTTTTCAAACTGAAACGAAAGCGGACTTACTAAAAATTTCCTTACAGTTAATTTTTATATTCGCGCTAAGCGATTCCACTATATGCGCACTGTGTTGTATTCTGGAAAATCCAGTTCTTTTTCGGTAGTTATAGACTGCAGTTTCTATTATCAACTGTTATCAACTGTTATTAACTGTTTTTATCAAGTGTTATACGACTACAGGATCGTGATTAACCCTCTTTCCGCCTTCCCCGAAAACAAATTTTGGTGGGGGCAGAGTTTGGAGGCACCTCCACGAGCCATAAACTGCAAAAAATTAAAGTAATCTCGAAAATTTACCCTTCTGCATTAAAAATACCAAATTATTTGCGACTGCATTTTTTGTACAAAATTGTGCGTTTAAGTATGGGGACGTTAATATCCACACGAGTATAGCCGTCTTGGAAGGCAGTTTTGACTGAAGTAGGCCCGCGATATTTGTTTGGTTTGCCCGGTGTACCACAAACACGCTACTGCAGCAGTGTGAATATCTTCATTCTTAAATCGAAATAGAGATGATATTAGCTGTGAAATATCAAAACCGGCCCTTATTCTTATGTACATCAGCGCAGTGTCGAAATTTTGGAACGATTAAACTTTGTAAATTTTGTAGGCTCAATAATAAATTGTTCATATTATAAAGAAAGATTAGCTCCATGTCAATTCGTTATACTACTTATGCGTGTTTATATCAACATAATACAAAGAGCACCAGGTAGTGCCAATCCAGTCACCGTTACTAGATGACAAAGTATAATTTCTATTTATATGTATATGTGTTAAAAAATTAACAAAATAAAGCGTTGTTTGGAAAGCAAAACTAGTGGTAGATTCACAAGTTGGGCCCAATAAATCGAAACAGATGTCAAGTCAAATATATTTTATGAATTAATCGCGGACTTATAAGATGAGTTCCAATCAATAGAAACAGACGTCAAGCCAAATAAATTTTAGGAATCTATAGAACCAAGAATAATTAATGCCCGAAACCTTTAAATACTTTCTATGTTTTCTTGGCTAAATTCGTTAAAAACACACAAGCTACAACTACTGTCTGCAGTGCAATCAAATGCATCACATTTGCGGGCCAGGGCATTGTTTTCGAAAACTATGAAAACTTATTTACTAACAGCTTGAAAACCACTGCATAAATGCATGAATAAGCTAGCAAATCAGTAACATCTTATGCGGATACAATATTGTCTATACATCCACAACACTGTTAACTCACAAGAGATTACTTACCATTCTCCAATTAATATCAACGGGGAAGTTTATACCTGTACGTAGTCTTTAAAGTGGGGTAGGCAGGGCAAACTGCCCCGGCATATTATAAGCAATGAAAAGGGAACTACATACATTGGTACACATACCTACGATGAACTTTGCGCACTAGTTTAACGTTTTCTCGAAATGGCGAGCTAATTTTCATGTGAAACTAATTATGACTCCAGAAGTTCCTTAGTTCATGTAAGCACGCAACACGAAACTTGCAAAATCCTATTATTCTCAATACCTTTCCAGCCAGTTTCGCATAGCTTCAGAAGATTTCGAACTGGATTAGTGTACAATCGTGCAAAATTTTCGGCGTCCCTGTTTTCTGATCATCGGAACAGTTCACTACGTTAACACGAGTTACAAAGGGAGTTACACAGCATACCAAATAAGCATAACCGGCTATCGTTATTGTTAAAGAGAATTGTGTTTTTGAAACGCGCTTATTCATAATTCATCTAGGCTTTACGGCCAATACATAGAATAAGACCATTGCACCTAAGCACTAAGCACAGAGACTAAATCTAAACATTTAACTTGATAGTTAGTGAACACATGAACACATCCCGCTCAACTAGTGTTCAACCGGTGGGGCAGTGAATTTGCCTCGCCTCGCCCTGGTGGGGGGGCAGGATTATTCGCGCGGATATATCCCACTTCCCACTCAGGGAACGATAGTAGCTATATTAATCTTTTCGTGCAGAATATTATAAGCCGATAATACCGCCCTAAGTCCTTGTTGCAAAAATTGGGTGTTAGCAAATTTAATTACGTGCTATAATATTTTTGTTTCATACGAGCACAGCAAGCGCCGGCACCATTAATTGTAATCTTGTATTGTGAAGTGCTGTACATTTTTGGCAGAAGCTGATACCTTGACTGTAAAAATTGTTGTAAGCTCATCCTCCACAGTGCTACATACTACAC